>BQNB010184226.1:0-12329 GCA_026074375.1 Tanacetum coccineum
TTGATGCACGGTTGAAATTCAAGATAGCACACTCACTTAAGATATAATAAATGTCGAGAGTAAAAAGTTCACAAGTTGCAAATATAAGTAGTGTTAGCATCCTTGCTGATATTTAGCTGTGATTTTGTTTTAAGCTTGGTTTGGAAAAGTGAAAAGTCAGGAACGATGAATTTATCCTTTTTGGGGCATTCTTATATTCGAAATGCATCTTGTTCTATGATCCCTAACAGTTATGGAAATAACGAAAGTCAAAATAACATTATTATTAATATAAAAAATATATATAAAAAATATAGGTTTTAGAAAATGGGAAATAAGGGTGTTTTATAACTTGTGATTTCTTAGCTCTCTCAACAAAAATCTTTGCTACTTTCCAAAGGTTTAGTTTGGGGAAGTTTTGAGGTATTTGGTTTTAAGGCATATAATATTGCGTGAGGACACGCAATCGTTTAGTTTGGGGAATTTTCATATGTGTGAAAAGACATATCCTTTTTATATCAAAAATAGACACTAAAAAGACCAAAACTATGCATAAAAGGCTTGTATATTGCTTGTTTTGTCTTTCTTATTGTGTAGGTACGGATAAAGCAAAAATCCTAAGAAAACGGTTAAAACTGGGCAAACTCGAACACAGGAACGGAAGAGCACGCAAGAAGCCAGGAGAAAGCTATCAAAATCAAACCCTAGTCAAGCCTTGGTCAATTCTCAGTCAACCCAAGTCAAACACAAAAAGACAAAATCCCAAAGTTACCAAATCAGTCCTTCATGTTAAACTAAATTACAAAACAAACCCTAAATGCCCTAACAGTCGTTATCTTTTTATTAATAAAAGATAACGACCGTTACCTTTTTATAACAAATCCAAACTCCACAACTCGGGCCCAAATCCCTTATAACCTAGCCCAAACCCAAGTCAAAGAAAAATAAGCCCGAGTCCACACTTATACAAACACACCCTTCAGTTAAATTGAGCAGGAAAAATGGTTTTACCACTGTTCACCCTTCTCCTTCATTTACCCACAGGTAAAAACCATGGGGCAAATCCTAATTAAAGGACAATTCAAGGGCTCAAGTACACGTTGGCAGGGAGAAACGTCATTTATGGATTACTATTGGCCAAAACCCACTTGATGTGACACACGGGCAAGTAAGGAAGCACAAGGAAAATGGTCATTTTACACTAATTTCACTCACGGAAGTAACACAATGGGTCTGACACATGGATTGCCACGCTAGCAATCCGTGTGAGCTCATAAGTGATCCAACGGTAGAAAGTGAGTATCTAATGATTAGAGGAATCAAGGGCTAATGATGAGAGGAGCGTGTAACAAACTTTGGAGCCTAGAAGGTTCAGCTGGATGCTATAAATAGCCCTTCAATCTCACACACACGCACACAAATGTTAGATAGTTTTTAAAATATTTATCTATTTAGTTTTATGTAACTTTTCTTTCAAAAATGTTTTTAGTTAATGAATCTTTCCATGTAATGGTTTAAATCAAGTATTGTAAATCAGTTGTTTTCCAATTAATCAAAGTTTCCTATTAAGTCTCCCCTTAATTCTGTCATAAGCTCGTTTTTCTTAAAAAATGGTTTAATAAGTTGTTAATGTTTGATAAGTTTCTCAAAAGCTCAAACAAGCTCATCTAAGTCTCTAAGCTTAGATTTTAGCTTAATAAGTCATTTAATATACTCAAAGCTTTAAAATTAGATTAAAGTACCTTTGCTTATTTAGACTTTTGGAAGATGAGCCAATTATGGAAGGGCTCATATGGACTTAAACTTGCTTATCTCTGATAAGCCAGAGCTGTTGATAAGCTCTTTGAGCATTTCTGCCTTTGTTTTGCTAAGTCATTTAATTTTCATTATACTTTCCTTACTTAAGTTTACTAGTGGTAGAATTGCTAATTTGCTTATCAATATGCTTATTTTTTTTATCTAGCTTCTTCTTTGTACTTAATAACATCCTATAAATGATTATTAGTTCAATTTGATAATTTGTTTTAAGTTTATATAGCTTAGATTTTAGTGTTGCAGTTTCGGTCCTAAAAATCATTAAAAAACCAAAAATAGTAGCATAGTTTGTAGATCTTAGTTTCTAGCTAATCTGATTGTTGATTTATGTTTATCAAGCTTGTTATAAGGTATTTAAGATCTAGTACTTTAGTTTTGTTAGCTAGATTTCATTTAGTCAAGTTTTATTTAAATCTGCCATAGTTTAAAATGAGTTGAGTTCATTGCTAGAGTCATTTTTAAAATCACTTTAAATTAGTAGTTAAGGAGATTTTAAAGGTTAGGTTTAAAAGTCTAGAAAGTTTAGGCTTATTTCTATTCTCCTACACCAGGGGAGCTTGTTTTCAAAAAGCTAAATAGAGAATTTTAGATCCAAGCTCCTGTGAGCTTGGTTCTTATTTGTGAGTTGTTTAAAAACACTCATTGAGTGTGTCTAATGCAGGTTTGACATACTTGGTCACCTGCAAATTAGTTTTGCTCTTTGGTCAATTGCACCAGCAGTAGTAACAGCAGTTACTACTGCTGTATTTTGAGCTTCATTTTAAGCTAGCTTAATTAGGTTTTTGGATTCAAAATTGAATAAGCTGTTAGTTTAGATATAAGATAAAATATTTTAAAACTTGTTTTCACATTTCTAGCTTATTTCTTAGGTTAATTTAGCTTAAAAAGTTCATTAAAAATCTTAAAAATACAAAAACAGTACTGAGTAGATTTTGGCTTTTAAACTTAGATTTCTAGCTTATAAGTTTAGTTTTTATGAGTTTGATTTATAGCTTACATGTTGATTGTTAAGTTTGCAAAAGCTAAGTTCCCTGTCATAGCCTTAATAGCTTTTTTTAGCTTATTTAGATTTCAAGTTTTAGTGCTTAAACCTGAGTTTACCTTTTTGATCCATAAATTTAGTTAGCTTAAAGTGTTTTTAGTCAAATTAGCTCATTGAAATTAACTTCTACACATCTTAAGCTTTCTAGAGCAACTTTTAGATTTGAATTTGAGCTTAAAAGGAGTTGTGTGCAAGCTTATAAGTGAATTTTTCGCTTTTTGGAGCTAAAAGCTCACTTCTTTTTACGGCTTATTAAACAGCTTTTAGAGTGCTTAATTTTAGTTTTAGCTTATTAGTTTCCTTTATTAAAGTTGTTTAAAAGTTGTCCTCTACAACTTTTTTTCTTTCAAGTTTTATCATAAACCAAAAAAGGGAGTAGAGAGTCTGGGGTGAGCAAGACTCAAACCCCTGACCACTCAACAACTCAACCTTTTATAAAACACACACAATCCCACTCTTACCCTGATGTGGCCCTTGGGTCTTTTTTCGTAAGACCCTTAGCACTATAATCCATTATACTCATTTTGGCCAATAAGCCTTATAAGCTGTCAAAGCTTATTTTGCGGCTTATTTTATAAGCTGTCGAGATCGGGCTTATTTTTCCTAGGATTTAAATAGTTTAAGCTATTTTATGTCATTTTTCTAGAATTTTTAGAGTTTTGTTTTAGTATTTTAAAACTTTATATTTTCAATAAAAAACCTTTAAAAAAATCATAAAAAATAGAAAAATAATCAAAAAAATAAAAATCATTTTTTAAAATTTTCTTTTACCCTAAAGTTCAAGAGGAAAATTAGTTTTGGCTTTCGTATAGTCCTAATTTGGCAAAAATTTCATTTTCTAAGAACGGATTCGTTCTCGTTTTCGTTTTTCGTGTTTTAACGTTCATGAGTCAACTTCCGATTTTGTTTAGTTTTTCTTTAAACTTACTATTAGGTCCAATAGCAGTCTATTTTAAAAAGTAAAATTTTAAGTTAGGTTTATTTTTAAATTTAGGTTTTTGTCCCTCGATTATAGGTCCCCATTTTTGCGTTTTTAGTTAAAATTTTGATTTTCCTTATTGTTTTATGCTTTAATTGTTAGAGCTTGTTAATTTTAATTGTTAAAAGTAGTTAATCAAATCAACTATTGTTTCCCATTCAAATCATTATCCGAACAACAAACGTGTTTCAATTTCACAAGTCGTTGGGAATAACGACCCGGGAATCATACTTCCCGGTTAAATATACGTATTATATTATATTATATATATTTTGAAGAATTCCTTTTCACCTTTGTCCTCAAGGGTAAATTGGGTAATATTTTCCTTCATTTATTATATATTATATTTTATATATGTATGTAAGACTGCAATCAGTTTTCGGCGCCGTTGCCGGGGATTTGTGATTACGATTCTCTCGTTTGAAGTTTGTTGATCGTGTTTTGGAGAACCTTTCGTTTTCGAAAGTTACGTTTTAAAAAAAATCAAAATAATATAAAAATAGATAAAAAAATAACAAGGAATAAAAAATAATTTACTTTTCTTTTTAGTATAAATAGAAGATTAAAAACAAAAATACAAAAATATTTTCTCTTTCAATTTAAAAAATAAATAAATAAACAAAGTCGGTAAAAGAACACCAACAAATAATACCTTCAATTGAGGTATTATCATTAGTAAGTTCCCAACTCGAACAAAAGATTTAAAAACTTGCCATTTGTGTCATTACGAAGTCGGCTTCACCTTAGAGAAATTTTTTAAGAGTTACCGTGAAGTAAATTTGATTATTTGGTTTAAGTTGTCTTCCGTTTATCCGTTTAAAAAAATAGTTTAAATTTTCTTTTTCTACTTTGTGCATGCGCACTCGTTCTCAAACCCGCAACCGTAACCGTCAACAACAAAGCCAACGGCTGTTGTTCAACCAATTCATTTAGAAGTACCTTTTGTTAATCCTTCCTTAGTTCCGATGGCTGATAACCAGACTATGACACAATTGCTCCAAGCACCCACCGAGGGGTACGAGGATGCAATTGTAATTCTGAAATCAAGCTAACTTTGAGTTAAAGCATGGTTTTGATCAATCTTGTTCAAAACAAACAGTTTTTATTCGGACTGAAAAGAGGATCCACCAACATGCTCACAATCCGTTTATTTTTAATAAGAATTACTTCACATGAGATTTCCACAAAAAGACATCCCGAGCACGACCAATTAAGCTTTGCTTTTTCCGTTTTTCTCTTGAAGGTTCAGTCCGGATTTGCTATAAAAAGAACCCCCTCGATCTATTTTGACATGGGATGAATCTGTTTCAAAATTCATTAATCAATTCTTTCCTCCTTCAAAAACGACAAATCTTCGTAACGAAATCACGAGATTTCAACAAAGATTTGACGAATCATTTTATGAGGCTTAGGATCGATTTAATGATCTTCTTCGAGCATTCTCACATCACGGATTTTTAGAATTAACAATCAATTTGGATACGATTACAATGCTTTGAATGCTAATGATCAAGATTCATTGAATTTCGTGCTGTGCGGGTTGCAAACTTTTTGGATTAAGATAGCCTCGTGAATCACGAAAATTATCGAGAGTAGAATCAAAGGTTCGTAATTTCACTAGAAACAAGGCAGATCGTTGCCAGAAAGTGAGTTCGAATTCATCTACTCCAGGAATTTCACCAGATGGTTGCCTGCTCTACAACCGAAAGTCTCTTAACATAAAAGAATTTGGATGAAGTACTATGCTTTATCGACAAACCAAAAGACGCAGGGAGGAGAAAGCCCAAGCTCCCGCAATCCGTAAAAGCGGTCGAGCAGAGTTTTTAACTTGTGGAGGAGCTCATTCATATATGAACTGTCCAGCCACCTGATGGCAAGTTTGACCGAGACACGCACATATCAAGAGTACGTTTCGACAAGCTCTGCAGCCATTTTAATCAAGGAAATTCCAATTCTAGACATCCATGGGTTTCAAACCAAATCCGACCTCCTGGAATTTCCTCCGTTCAAAACAATCACAACCGTTTCAATCAAAAACAAGGAAATAATTCAACCAAAATCAGGAACCAATTTCAATTCAAAAAACCGTGGAAGTAAACTTCAACCAAGGACAAGGTTTTAACCAACCTCCATCTAATCAACCACCAGTTTATCAACCTCCACTCAACAAATGCAAGGTGTTTCCAAAGACCGATTTCGAGAATTATGTCCAGGTCTAATGATGCTAGTTATTTTAATTACGGAAAATGCAAAATCAAGGCCAAGGTATTACAAAACCAGATGACAAATTTAACAGGAAATGCTTTCTAAGTTTCATAACTTCCAACACCAGGCTATCGTCCTTCGAATCTCAGGAACTCTAACCAAGGTCAAACCATAACATAATCTCACCCTCGGTTGAGCATTCAATGCTACTCACCACACGAATGGGAAAACTTTGTGAAGGACCTTCGACACCTCTTATTACCTACACCTGTTGTTTCTACTCCTCTAAAGGACCCGAACACAACCCGGAGATCGTCAATGGATAAAGTGCAAAACAAGTTCAGAAAGTAACTGGCACAAGTCCCGCCAGACCGTCCGGAGATCAATGACTCCATTATTATTGAAAGTTCAAACCAAGAGCTAAGAAAAACTGATTCAAGAGCCTAGATACTTCAGAGCCTAATTCATATCAACCTAAACTTCCATACCCCGAGAGGATGAAAGTGAGAGAGAAAGATACACCCAGTGCTCAGCAGAGCAGAGGTATATGAAGTTGTTTTAAACAATCTACGTTAGAAATGGGTTTAAAAGATGCTCTCAATGAAATGCCGATATACAACAAAATGGTTAAGCACTTTCTTTGAGAAACAAAAAAAAGAAAAACAGAAAACGCCATCAAAAACCGTAAAATAGCTGAATGTTCCTGCCAAAACTTTAACAAAGTTCCCGTAGAAACTACAAAGATCCTTGGAAATTTCTATTCCCGAGTGCCTACAAGAACTTGATAGGACAAATGCTTTAGCCGATTCTGGAGCTAGCATAAATCTTTTGCCTCATTTTATCTACAAGCAACTTAGGCTTGGAGCTTTGAAACCCACCCGAATGACACTCGAGCTTGCTAACCGTTCCGTTACGCACCCAATGGGTATAGTCGAGGATGTTGTAGTTAGAGTTGATGGTTTCACTTTTCTTGCCGATTTTGTTGTGGTTAATTTTGAACCAGACCCGAGAGTGCCTATTATTTTAAGGAGACCTTTCCTTTGCACTGCAAAAGCTCTCATTGATCTATACGAGGAAAAATTAACATTAAGAGTAGGAAGCGATGAACTTGTCTTTTATGCTGAAAAATCTGAGAAAAGCAAGAATAAGCAATTTATTGATGAACTTATCTTTTATGCTATTTCTATCATTGATTTTTTGAAAGATAAGCCATTTAGTGCGAGTAATACTACTAGATCATTCCGAGATGCTCTTCCTTCTAGATATTCTCCGTTGAAGACTAGTGAAAATCTTGAGGAGTGCCCGATGAACTCACCTCTTAAAAAAGGATGTTCACGAGTAAATTTTCAAGTTTATTCAAACTCTCTTTTCGAATTTGATGACAACATCAACTCCAGTAACGTAAATCCTCTCTTTAACGAGATGGTAGAAGATGTTGAAAACAAGAACTCCAACATTTCAGATTCCGATAAGTCAGTTTTCCTTAACACAGAACCTCTTGTCCGATAAGGTTGAGTGTTCCGATCTAGAAGATGATATTGATGAGATCGATGCTTTTCTAGCCATGAAAGTTTCTTCTAATTTTGAGGAAGGTTATTTCGATTTAGAAGGAGACGTAATTTTTCTTGAGAATTTGCTTAGTGATGATACCACCCATAATCTCGCTCCTGAAGTGATTTCCGATCATGAACCAGAACAAAATGAATCCATCCATAATACTTCAATTACTTTTTCTCCAAGGAGTGATCCTCTTCACCATGAGTTCGCCGGAGAAATCATGTAACACTTCCTCCGAGTAATGAATCGTGAATTTGAGGGAATATCTTAGTCTATGACTTTGCTTTGTGAATTTCAAACCTCCCGGTCACAAAAGGAAAATGTTGCATAGCTAATCAAGGTTCAATTATCGAGTCTCTTCCGCATCTCTTATCCCCGTTGAGGATAGTGACCCCGATCAAGAAGAGATCGATATATTCCTTGTTCCAGATGATTTAATTCCACTAGGTGTTGAGAAAAGATATTCCGAAGATTAAGAAATAGTTACCTAACCATGAATCACCAAGACCGACCCGTCATCTCTTGTCTCCACCGGAACCACCAGACGTTATGCATAAATTTTAATCCAATACGCACATGAATGATTAAGAATATAACAAGGAGAAATTGTTTTTAATCCCTAACTGTTAAAGATGTCAGTTCCTTCACATTTGTCATTTGGACTTTTCTTCCATTTTTCACCTACCCCGAGGATTCTCCTGTTATTCTTTCTCTCAGGAGTGAGGACCTCATTTTTGACCCCGGCATCTCTACTTTTCATTTTTCTCTTAAGCCAGTTCCATTTGCTCTCCCTAAGGATGAATGAAATCAGGGATCGAGTCAAGCTATGTGACTCGGTTACCAAAAACAAAGCGCTTCGTGGGAGGCACCTCATGCTTATCCATTTTCTATTTTTCTTTCTAGTTTCAAAATGTGTGTGAGGAGGCTTGTACTCTTCCGTTCTTTGTGTTTGTTGTTTGTACTTGTGATTATTTGCAGGATATACCCAACTTTTCTGAAGACTCTCGTGTTCGGTGTTTTATCCCGGTTCACTCGAGCTTCCTGTCCTTTGATTGTAATTAGTTTGGGGAAATCCGATATCCTTTCATCTTATCGATTCACGTTTATCTTTGAATAATTAATAAACGGCTTAGATTTGCGTAGAGACCCGACTTAAACATTGAGGACAATGTTTCATTCTAGTTTGGGGAGGGAATCTATCGATTTGATGTTACCTACTTATTGTTTTGTTCTCACGTACCCCGTTTTCCCGTAAAAATAGCAAAATTTTCAAAATTTTTAAATTTTTAAGTTTAATTTGTAGAAAAATATATAAATAAATAAGTGTTTTTGTCACAATTTTGACTTTCTTGCTGGGTAAGAATAAAAGTAAATTTTAATCCGATCGAGCGTGTTGAGCTCTAGCTTGTTCCTTAACTTTTAGGCTAAGCGTTCGCTAATTCGCGAAGAACGAAAAATGATAGAGTTAAGTATGAGTAGGATGCTAAACAAAGATTATTTGGAAATCTTAAGAGCTCAT
The DNA here is from genome assembly GCA_026074375.1 of Tanacetum coccineum. Classification (NCBI taxonomy): domain Eukaryota; kingdom Viridiplantae; phylum Streptophyta; class Magnoliopsida; order Asterales; family Asteraceae; genus Tanacetum; species Tanacetum coccineum. Next base: position 9,097 of record BQNB010184226.1, read on the forward strand.
GTATGTAACTTGTTGCTTTTTCTCCCATAAGCTCTTAACCGGATTAATATACGTGCTGTTTTTAGAGATTAAACTTAAATCAATAATTTTTAAGTAATATATATAACAAAAATTTTTAGTCTTAGTTCAAATTTATACTTGAATTTTTAAAAAAGAAGTCTTCTATAAATAAATAAGTATAATAAAAAAATGATAAAATGATAAAAAAAAATAAAAAATGATAATAAAAGCTGTGGACTGATAAAAGTTTGCTGCATCTTGCCGGCTCACAACCGATGTTGCAGCCTTCTAAAAGGTCGAGGGTTACAATTGCATAAATGTCTAAATAGTTAAATAAAATTAATAATTGACTTCTTTTTGTTAAATTCAATAGGCTTTAGCAACTTTGACAATTCTATTTATAAGCTATGGAATATTCGGGAAAGCCTGAGGAGTTTTGAAACCTTAAGTCCGTGTGTCCCTGAATAACTAGTCTCTATGGGGTGTCAAAAGCCTGGTCACTTAGCCGCAAGGTTGGGATATGCCGAGACGAAAGTCGCTACATGGGATGATCTCGCTTTTAAAATCATTATTCTAAGGTAGAACGTAAAGCATAGAATGTCGCAAAAAGTTGATCCATGGTTGAAATTCAAGATAGCACACTCACTTAAGATATAATAAATGTCGGGAGTAAAAAGTTCACAAGTTGCAAATATGAATAGTATTAGCATCCTTACTGATATTTAAGACTGTGATATTTTTTTTTACCAGCTTGGTTTGGATAAGAGTGGAAAAAGTCGGGAACGATGAATTTATCCTTTTTAGGGCATTCTCGGATTCGAAATGCATCTTGTTCTATGATCCCTAACAGTTATGGAAATAACGAAAGTCAAAATTATCTCAACTATGTTATCTTAATTAAAAAAAAAATTGAAAAAGAAATCTTTGAAAATGGGAAGTCGAGGTGTTTTATAACTTGTGACTTTGAAGCTCTCTCCACAAAAAAATCTTTGCTACTTTTCAAAGGTTTAGTTTGGGGAAATTTCGAGGTATTTGGTTATAAGGCATGTAATATTGCGTGAGGACACGCAATTGTTTAGTTTGGGGAATTTTGATATGTGTGAAAACACATATCCATTTTATATCAAAAATAATCCTTAAAAGACCAAAATTGTGCATAAAAGGCTTGTATATTGCTTGTTTTTTGTCTTTCTTATTGTTAGGATACGGATAAGCAAAAATCACAAGAAAAACGGTCAAACCAAGACAAACACGAACACGGGAACGGAAGAGCACGCAAAAAGCCATGGGGGGGGGGAGGGGGAGGAGAAAGCTATCAAAGTCAAAAGTGGTCAACCTCAGTCAACCTTTGGTCAAACAAAGTCAAACCACAAAAAGACAAATCCAAAAGTTACAATTCAGTCCCTCAATAAATCCAAAATTACAAAAGTAGTCCCTAATCCTAAATGTTGAACACCCGTTAACATTTATAAAACTAAAGTTAAAACAATTTGTTAAAGTCCAAAACCAGTACCAACGACCCAAGGTCCCATTGTCCCTTTTATAACCCGAAAAAAGTCAAACCATGAGCTCTTGAGTAAAAAAAGCGAGAAAAGTTGGTGTTACTTTCACCGTCTCACCCAAATTTAACCTCTTCAGTCAAACCATGAGGCTTTTGTAATTAGGTTAATAAAGACAATTTCAATAAAGGAGTACATGCGGCAAGATCTAAAACGCATTAACAAGCCCTCATTGGCAAAAAAACCCAAATAAGGATTGCAAACGTTGGATGAGAAAATGGGATTTATGACTACTTACACTCACAATAGAAAGAACAAGGGTCTCAAATCACGGATTGCCACGCTGTCAATCCGTGTGAGATATCAATGAATCTAAACGTTTTGAATTGAAGAACTCAATTATTAAGGAATCAAGGGCAATGATTGAAGGAAGATCTAACAAACTTTGGAGCCTAGAAGCTTCCCTCGTGGCTATAAAAAGCCTCACTCTCACACACACAAGTGGGGAGAGATACTTTTTTTATAATTTTTAGCTTATTTAGTTCATATAATTTCTCTTTCAAAAATGTTTTAGTTAATGATCTCTCCATGTAATGTTTTAATTCAAGTATTGTAATCAGTTGTTTTCCAATTAATCAAAAGTTTCTTATTAAGCTCTTAATTCTGTCATAAGCTCGTTTTTCTTAAAATATGGTTTAATAAGCTGTTAATGTTTGATAAGTTTCTCAAAGCTCATACAAGCTCATCTAAGTCTCTAAGCTTAGATTTGAGTTTAACAAGTCTTTAATTCACTCAAACTCTAAAATCAGCCTAAATACCCTTGCTTATTAATTGTGGACTTATGGAAGGGAAGCTAGCCATGGAAGAGCTTCCAAGGACTTTTACTGGCTTATCTTTGATAAGCCAGAGCTGTTGATAAGCTCTTGGAGCAATTTATGCCTTTGTTTAGCTAAGGTTTAAGTAAGTCTTCATTTATTTCACCTGTCTTTTAATTCTTAGTTTAGATCTGCTTATTTACTTATTATTTTGCTTATCTTCTGGCTTATTTGTGCTTATTTTTTATCTATTGTGCTTATTGATATTATTTAGTTTATATGTTCTCAGCTCTTTTTGTAGTTTAAATTTCATTTTGTCTTCATACTACCCCATAAATCATAAAAACAAAAAAAATTAGCTTAGCTTGTAGAATTTTGATTCTAGCTTAATTGATTGTTGATTTATGTTTATTAAGCTTGTTATAAGCTAATCATCATCTTGTTATTAAGTTTTAGTTATTAAGTTTTAGTTATTAAATTTTAGTTTAGCAAGTTAAAAAGGATTATGTGGATGTTAAAGGGGTGTTTGGTACTAGCAGTACTAACATAAGTTAGTACTGCTTGTATCTCTTTGTTCATTTGCTTTGCTTAATTTTCATAATTAAATAAGTTTTAAAAAATGGTTTGAATCATTAGTTTGTGTTTAAGAAAAGTTTAAGCCAATAACCTTTGTTCTTGCACCAGGGAATTTTTCCTTTTGACTTAGATTGTTAAAATTTGATCCAAGCCTTCCTAGGCTTGGATTTTGTTTGCTAGGAATTCATTTACACTCTTTGAGTGTAACTGGTGCAGAATTGACCACCAAGGTCACCTGCATTTGTGTTTTGGCATTTGGCCAATTGCATCAGCAGTAGTAACAACAGTTACTACTGCTGTCTTTTAGTTCCATTTTAAGCTAGAGTTTTTAGGATTTAGAGAT
>BQNB010184227.1:0-12329 GCA_026074375.1 Tanacetum coccineum
GAATTTAGCAAGTCGAATCATCAAAAACGGATAAATAACGAGTAAGATACGGCTAAAAGAAAATCTACAAAATTTTACGTAAAGCTGTCAAAAATATCTAAATGTCGCGGGTGGCATATTTCGAGCTGAAATTCGAGGCCCTTAATGATAGAATTAGGATTTGTGCTAGTTCAGGTTTCTGTAGACGGGACTAATAGCTTTCTACAGCCCCTGAAAGCACAAAAAGGTGTAGATATGAGAAAGTTAGAGTCCGCCAAAACCCTGACCTCGTGAATAATACATGCTAAAATGTCCTGAATTTTTACCAAGTCTGAAAACAGCCAATCTTCGCGACCGACCTACTTAGGCACTGTTTTTAAGGTAGTTAGTGTCCAAGTGGGATAAAATAATAAACTAACTTTTTAAAGCACATAACTTCTAGTTTTCATAAAATCGAGACTCGTATCTTTAAGTGTTGTAACGAAGGAGTTATCTGCTAGTGAAGTAGGTAACTCGTAAATATTTGGCACTTTTGAAAACGCAAAGATAAATATTTCACTTTTCCGAAATTTGCGTTTTAACTTATAGAACTTTAGCGCAACTGTGTATTGGTGATGTAGGACTGATATGATTGCATTTGCATCCTGGCACGCTAGTTTCATTTTTCTAAAGGCATATTATTAATTTAGGTTGCGGTTAGAGTTCCGTGCCTCGTTTTCCGTGTACTTTTCATTGACGACATTACTATTCACTTAAGGTGAGTTCATAGCCCCATTTCTATCTACTTGCTTTATAAACTCTTCGGGGTGAAATTACATGCTTGTTTTACTACGGACACAAGTGTTCTAAACTGTATGCTATCCAGATTATTGCCTGATTATTATTGCCTAAGTTACCACAGTGCCATCTAAGTCCCTAATATCATGAACCGTCAATTACTATTATAGTGAGCGCTAGTGTTGTGGATAGATCTATCAGGACTAACAATCCCCACCGGAATTTATGGTCACAAGTTGATCATGGTGCATTTAACATTTAGAGAACTGTAGGCTGTTTTGGCAGACACCCTACCTATTTGGGGCAGACAGACAGTTAAAGCTTCGAGGTCATAAGCTTAGCGCAATAATACATGTTCTGGACTACTAAATTTGTTTCATAGTCTACTTTCACTTAAATCTTGTGGTCCACTCTTTACTTGATAAACCTATGAATTCACTGAACCGTTGTGTTGACTTTTAGCATGTTTAATTTCAGGTCTTAATGTATAAGATTGGATGGGAGCCGTGATGGATATCAATGAAGATGGATTCCGTGTTTATTTAAATTCGATGCAACTTTTATCTATAAAAACTTAAGTCACCTTTTGGTAGTATGAAGCTTTTGTTTAATTAAAAACGTATGTGGAAATGTTTATGACTTTTAAAACATATGGGACCTAATGTATGAACTCTGATATTTTGCTATGGCATCGAATGAAATCTTATCTTAAAACGTCCATTTAAGGTCGTTTCCTATATCTTGATTGTTGTACTTGACGTAGCACCCCATTGTTTCCATTCCGCTGCATACCAGATTTTGGGGGTGTTACAGATTGGTATCAAGAGCCAAGGTTATAGGGAACTGGGTCATTTTCAAAACCTAGTCTATAACCAAAATTTTTACAGAATTTTCTTTTCTTTCATTTTCAAAATACAGAATCCTTCATCGCTGATCTGATATCCGCGCGCGCATTCCCTGATCCTTACTTACTCTTCTGATTATCATTATTGTATTATATAGTTTATATATAATACTTGGTTTAAATTCGATCCCTTATGTCTATCTTTTAGCGTATTACTATTCATTCGTATCGGTCGATTATATAAATATTGACCATTCTGATTAATTCATGATTATTATAGAATTCTTATTTTCTCGGTTAGTATCATATACCTCGACTCAATGTACTCTTACAAATTCTTACCGGATTTTGTACTTGTATTATTGACAGAATCATGCCGCCCAGAAGATTGAAAAAGAAATCTATTAAGAGGTTGGTGGAAAAGCGTGTGGCTAAAGCTATTGAAGAATACGAAAAGTCTAGGGCTAATCTAGATAGTGCTGGAAGTTCAGGAGGAAACCCTGGGAATGCTGGAGGAACTATGAATGTGCACGGTTGTTCGCACAAGACTTTTATGAATGGAAAACCTCACACTTTTAATGGAACGGAGGGTGTTGTTGGGTTAAGGCGTTGGATAGAGATTTTTTGATGATCAAAACCTCTTAATTACATATTATTTACAATAACCTAATCCATCCTTAATGAGGTGTTATCGTTTACATAAAATCAATTGAATTGTAAGGATTTAGAAAACATTACCTTAACTCTTGAAATCAAAACCCTAAAAATTTTTGCGTGTATCCCTTTTGTTCTTATGTGTTGTTCCGACCGGCAAGGAGAGAGAGAAAGAAAAAATGTGATTTTTGATTTAAGTTATAGATTTGTATTTATAGAATTATGAAAAAAATAATTACCAAAACAATTGTAATCAAATAGTATTCCTTTCTCCCTTTTTTCTTTCCCTTGTTCGGCGCCGAACACACAACACCGCTTTTAAATTATATTTTTTTTCTTTTATTTATTTATTATACATTTACTTTAATTCTAAATAAAAACCTTTAATTATTTTGCTAAACCTTGAATTTTTTTAACTAGTTTTCAAACTAACATTCGATTCTAACTATTTAAAAAAAATAGAAAGTACTCTACAATCTATAAAATACTAAACTAATAAATATAATATGAATTACATATACATAGTACGTATACAGAATATTTCGTACATGACATTTGAAACTACGCAAAGCTTTCAAATGATTTCATTTCCACAAGTACCATGATTCATCACTCATGTACTTTTATCTCATACACATATAAAACACATAAAACACATAATGACACACATAAACTCAATTATACATGCTTTAACTAACCTGCTAAAATCTCAGTTGTCACAGACAGTTTTTGGTCCACAATATGTACTGCTACCATTTTTGACTTCTGACTCTCAAGGTCCAAAGAGTTCAAATGATGAGGTTGCTGATGATGCTGGAAAGAAGAATGAAGCTCATGATCCAGCAAAAGAAGGACAAGAGAAGGATGTTAGAGATTAAGAAGAGGCTCTTAGAAAACAATTTGGACAAGAAATTGAAAGATTTCCTGGTCAAAGAGAGGCTACTAATACTGACAACACTAACAGAGTTAATACTGTTAGTTCATCAGTTAATGCTGTTAGTTCTTCTTTTACTACTGTGGATCCAAGAAGAGAAAGAGCCCAAAGGAATGAGTTTGAAAGTGTGTTTGGACAAGACAAGGATACCAATGGCAACAGTACCTATAGAATGTTCACTCTTGTTAATGCTGCTGGATCCTCTTATGAAAATCTTGGTGGATCAATCCCTGTTAATGCTGCTACTTTTCCAAATGATGACTTTTCTACTGGTCCTCTCATGCCAGATTTGGAGGATACTACTGATCTTCAGGTTACTGGTATCTTTAGTGGTGCATATAATGATGAAGATGTGGGTGCAGAGGCTGATCTCAACAACTTGGAAACAACCATGAGTGTCAGTCCTATTCTCACAACCAGAATTCACAAGGATCATCCTAAAGAACAGATCATTGGAGACATAAATTCAGCTACTCAAACAAGGAGGATGATCAAGATGTCTGAAGAACATGCTATGGTCAGTTACATTAACAAGCAGAGGAGAACAAATCACAAAGATTATCAAAACTGCTTATTTGCCTGTTTTCTCTCTCAAATTGAACCCAAAAAGGTGATCCAAGCTTTGACAGATCCAAGCTGGATAGAAGCAATGCAAGAGGAGCTTCTGCAATTTAAACTTCAAAAGGTTTGGACTCTGGTGGATCTTCCTAAAGGCAAGAGGGCTATTGGAACTAAGTGGGTGTATAGAAACAAGAAAGATGAGAGAGGAATAGTAGTAAGAAACAAGGCAAGACTGGTTGCACAAGGTTACACCCAAGAAGAAGGAATTGATTATGATGAGGTTTTTGCTCCTGTTGCTAGAATAGAAGCAATCAGGTTATTTTTGGCCTATGCATCATTTATGGGGTTTATTGTGTACCAGATGGATGTGAAGAGTGCCTTTTTATATGGTACTATTGAAGAGGAGGTGTATGTGTGCCAACCTCCTGGTTTTGAAGATCCACAGTTCCCTGATAAAGTTTATAAGGTAGAAAAAGCTTTATATGGTCTACATCAAGCTCCTAGAGCCTGGTATGAGACCTTGTCTACCTACTTATTAGAAAATGGATTTAGAAGAGGGATTAGTTTGGGGAATTTTGATAAGTGTTAAATTGTATATATTAAATACCCAAGATTTGGCCAATAAAAGCAGAAAAATATGCCAAAAGATGGAAATATGTGTGCTTTTGTGTCATAATGTGCAGAAAAGGATATCAAAGTCAAAAAGAGCAAAAACAAGCAAAAACCGACGAGAAACGGAAAAGACAAGTACAAGAGAGAGATTTGAAGCCAATCTCAAAAGCCGGATCAGCCCGACACAATGAAGAAATTTGATTTTGTCACAATGAAGACAGCAAGCACTCCAATAGAGACTAACAAGGCATTGCTCAAGGATGAAGAAGCTGAGGATGTGGATGTTCATTTATACAGATCAATGATTGGATCATTGATGTACTTGACAGCTTCTAGGCCTGACATAATGTTTGCTGTTTGTGCTTGTGCAAGGTTCCAAGTTACTCCTAAAGTCTCACATCTTCATGCTGTGAAGAGGATCTTTAGATACTTGAAAGGTCAACCCAAAATTGGCCTTTGTTATCCTAAGGATTCACCATTTAACTTGGAAGCTTTTTCATATAGTGATTATGCTGGAGCTAGCCGTGATAGGAAATCCACAACAGGATGTTGTTGATTTCTTGGCAAAAGGTTGGTTTCATGGCAATGTAAAAAGCAAATAATAGTTGCCAACTCAACAACTAAAGTAGAGTATGTTGTTGCTGCTAATTGTTGTGGACAGGTGCTATGGATTCAAAATCAAATGCTTGATTATGGGTTTAACTTTATGAACACCAAGATTTACATTGATAATGAAAGTACAATCTGTATTGTGAAAAATCCAGTGTTTCACTCTAAAACCAAAGCGCATAGAGATTAGACACCATTTCATCAAAGATTCTTATGAGAAGAAGTTAATTCAAGTGATCAAGATCTACTAACAAAACAGGAGAATGACCAACAAATGTTGCAGATCTTCTCACAAAGGCTTTTGATGTTAGCAGGTTTAACTTTCTGATTTCTAGCATTGGATTACTTAATCTCTGAAGTATCACTTGAGGGGAAGTGTTTCGTTACTACTGTTGATCTTTATTACTACTGCCAGTTTATATTTCTATTGCTCAAATTCATTTTTCTTATTGTTGCGTAATGGTGGTGAAATTTGAGTCCATGGAAGGCTAGATTGGTAGTGTGATATATGGTTTGTAGTTGTTATGATCCAAGTTGTATATCTTCAGAAGACCCTTATTCGATGATTACAAAAAGGGGAAGAAGATTACTGTTTATTAATTTGCAGGTTATTATGTGTGGTGGCATGTTCAAGGAGATCTTAAGTCAAGGGGGACAATGAATATTGTTTCATTTATAAAAAAAATGGGAGATAGTTTTGTAATATCAAATTGAGGAAGATTGTTGGGTTTATAGATTTGATGATTACAAAACTACATGTGCTTAAAGAAGAAGAATGAAACATAAGGACCAAAGTCGTCAAGATGAGAAATCTACAAAAGATGGAAGATTTGGTCAAAGATCTTCAAGATAAAGATTGGGAAAGATTTAAATTGATTTAAATAGTTTCCTTATCAAATTGATTTACTTCCTTTGTAAGTCTTGATCTCTACAGGAAAATTAAACTGGAAAAGTGCTAGTTTTTAATGGAAACTGAATTAAGCTTTTTCAAATAAGCTAAAAAGCTTATAACTGAAATTTAAATGCTGAAATTTTGAATCTAAGCTATACTGACTATCTAAAATCTACCTAGGTAAAAAGATTCCATAAAACTTCACAAGGAAATGAGAAACTAAAAGTGAAAGTTGATAAAAACCTATGCTGAATTGAACTACAATGCTGATGCAAATGGCTAGGAAAGTAAATGCTAGCTATGCTTCAATATGAAAACTCTAAACAAAGAACTAAATGCCTTTTTACTTGGTTTAACTAAGTGTGAACCTAAAATGCTTGTTAAATCCTAAAATCTAAAGTTCTCAAACTGTAAAATTTCCCCTGGTGCAGAATATGAAGTTTTAAACTCTAAATTCTTGAGTTTCACTAACTAACTATTAAAAACTGTTTAAAACTAGTTATACTACCTTAATACAACTGTATGAACAACTTTGACAAGGTACTTATGATTTTAAAAGTCAAAACAGGCTAATCCCAAACACTCCTTTATTAATCCTGTCCAAACTAATTTGCACCTAAAGCCTTTTTAACAACTAAATCAACCTGAACTTTTTATCTACTTATTCTAATTTTATCATACTTGAACTGTTTAAGCTATAGAACTAATAGCTTATGTGTGAATTTAAGCTAGTTATTCTTTGTAGCTTATAAGTCTAAATTTGACAGAAAGACATATTTGAAATCTAAATGAGTTGTAAACTAGGAAAACTTAAAATAACAACAACTATAAGCTGACTATACTAAATGAAAAATGATTAAGCACTAGATTAAACAAACAAATTTGATATAAGCAGAAGGAATAAGCTAGGTAGATTCTAAAATAGAATTGAGAAGGAGAAACCTGAATTTTGAAGAATCTTCTTCACCTAGACATCCAAGTGAAGAGTCTAGGTGATCCTATTGGCACCTTGCCTCTAAACCACAGCTTTAAACTCAATAAGCTGTTAAAGAGCTTATTTCACCTTATTGCTTGAAAATGAACTCAAATTACTTAAGTAAACATGATGTTTTGATGTAAATGATGAAATTGAACCTATGATTTACTAAAAATAGAATGTTAGCTAAATTTGAGCTAATGGAAAGTAATAAGCTCAAAAGAGCTTATTTAGAGCTTATTTGAAGAATTCGACTTAGAATTGAAACTTAAAAGACAAAATATCTTGCAAACTGAATTATATTGCTTGAATAAACCTGGTACAAGATTTAGAAAAAACAAATGTACTTAAATGCTTAAGAAGCTTCTCGGCTTTTTCTAATCTTTTTAAAGATATTGCTTGTAAAAATTAAGAAAATTACAAAGAGAAAATTTGTAAAAATGAAATCAACAACGAAAAATTGAACTCTATTGCTGCTATTTATAGTGAAGGAGTGGACTAGCTAGAGGGAAGGAATTCTAAGAGGATTCTTTATTTAAACATCACAGACCATTGATCCTTTGAAGCTTATTTGTGGCCGTTGGATAACAAGACGTGAGGTGTCGATACAATAGGGAAGTGCCACGGGTTGGTGGTGATTGGGAGAGGTGTATGTTCGAGTTTTATAAGAGAAAGGCGCCGCGGGGTTGTGAAATACTTCAGGGATGGGCTAGTATGTGTTGAAAATTGGCGGGAAAGTTGGTTATAGTTTGTTAGGCTGTTGCGTTTTAGCCGGGCTGTTTGTTTAAATGTTTGGGATGTTGGCAACATTGGTCCCCGTGGTTGCCCCGACCTTGTGTAGTTATAAAGAGGAGTTTCTGAAATTGCAAATTCAGTCCTTGTTGTTGTTTTCACTTCTTTTCTTCTTTATAAAATCAACTTTACTCTTGGCAAATTTGGCCCTTGATCTTTACATGAACTTTCAATTAAACTTGAAAACTTTTCGCACACACTTGACATTCTTGGCGCCCCTTGACGTGTAATTTGGCTTTGACCCTTCCGTTATTCCTTTCTTTGGACTGAGTTTGACTGTGTCGGGCTGATCGGCTGTGATTTCTGGCTGTTTTCTTTGTCATCGCTCTTGACTCTTTGTCTTTTTTACCGTTTCTTGTTGGTTTTTGTTGTTTTTGCTTCGTTTTGTCTTTCAATACCGTTCCTGCACAATTGGACTCTAAAGATGCACACATTTTCTATTCTTTTTGGTCATTTTTAATTGGCTTTTATTAGGCAATTATGTAGAGTTGTGTAGAGTTTGTATATCTTCGTCTGAGTCTTGGCTTAGCAACCAAACCAAAGTGTATTCGTGTAAATAATTAGCTAAACCTTCCACTCTAAATTCACCCAAAGCCACCCAAATGTATCCTATCCGTTTTCATTTCCATTATAAGTTATCTTACACCTACACCCCACAACCCTTTAAAAAGACCTCTTAGATAGTAATGAATAATGCTTGCGCCTAGCGGTGGAGGTTTGATCCTTTACCAAGCCTATGGTAATTTATATGTTATGACAGGTAATGAGTGTTGATTTTCTGTTTCCCCCTTATGTTATAATTTATCAAACACCCGAGTGAAAGAGAAAATCCCAAACACTTACGTGAGGTGCTAGTATATTCATTTTGTGCTGTTAATTACGAGGTCTAGAAGGTTGTGTTGTAAAATACTTTTAAAGAGTAGGTAAAATGACCCCTCATATTGTTATTGTCTAGATAGAAAAGCCCATTTGCTTGAGGCAAGCAAATCTCAAGTGTAGGGGTATTTGATGAGGTGTCATTTATACACTTTTTCGGGGCCGTTTAACACCCTAAATCGTGTGTTTATGCCCAAAATAGGTACTTAATCGTTCCTTTTCATGTATTTTGCATTTGGAATGCATTTGAAAGAAATACACGTGACTTGGACTCATTTGGAGAAGAAACGGACAAGACTACGGACCTACACCAACATTGCTCAAGAATTTCTCCTCAGAAGCTGAAGACGGCGTCATAGATTACACGTGACGCCGTCACAACGATTTCCAAGACGGCGTCACAAGATCTCAAGACGGCGTCAGATTGTACGACCCAGCCCATTATCTATAATATTCTTGTCACGACGGCATCACGATTAAAACGCGACGCCGTCGCAGCAATTTTCCTATATATACAAACCCGAAATTAGGGTTTTATGTGTGTAACTTTAGAATAAAAAGAGGGTACGAACCCTAGTTCGTTTAGCAGTTGTTAGGGACAATTTTAGGGTCTCAAAACCCTATTGTACTTCCTTCAATTCATGTTCTAATCAAGTAAGACTTATTTAATCATTCAATATGTCTTGTTGTGTGATTCTTATCTGTTCTTGCTTTATCTATAACATGCTTGGCTAAACTTTCTATTGTGTTTATTTATGATTGTATGAAACCTAGGATGTAGATCTTAGTGGTGTTGCTTCTTGTGATAAATATGCATGTTAGGTCTTAGAAAACCAGCTTTTGTCTGTATCGCTGTTGATATGTCTAGGAAAACATGATTGTGTAGAAAGGATACCATCGGGTAACAATCTTTATACTACCTTGCCCCTTATATGGTTGATCCACTCTTAATATATTTCAAATGCATTTAATATACTCTTAGGGGCCTTGTAATAGTCTTTATACTTCCTTACTTGTGCGTTGCCTTAACGAAATATTAAATAGACGGCGGGTTCGTGTAATTCGTTCATGACTTAGGAAATAATTACATAGATCATCACAAGTGTGACAAAGCAACAACACTAGGAGAAGCAATCTAGGGAGTAATACATGATTAAATAAACACAGTCTTTTATTATATTGTTATCACCAGTAGCTTAGTTTATTATTTAGTTTAATAGCTAAAACCAACCACCTCTCCATTATATGATTTTACTTGCTTTCATAAAATATAAAAACACAAAAATAATCTTCCCTCAACCCTTATAATTTTTTTAGACCGTGATCAAGTCTTCCCAACCTATTCCCCTAGAGAACGATAACAACCCTCGAGTCTTGCCTATACTACTACTCAACGGTTAGGTACTCTGCCTAGGGAGTTGTAAAACTTCATGTAGAAGTCTTACGACAACCGCGTCAAATGCAATAAATGTGTTTGGGGTATTTATACTACCCCAAAGATGTACCTGATGATGACGTCCTTTGGGTTGACGTGTCACCTGACACAAGACGGGTAATTGGGCCCTTGTTGGCTCAGTGCTTTCGAGATGCTCAGGCAGCGGAACAGTCGAGACGTCAGGTCTTAGCCTTTTGGATAAGGACAACACTTGTTAGATAGGGATCCCTCTTGTGTCATTTTCTGATCGTGTCTTGATGCGTTGTCCGGCTATTTTTGTTGGTCGATGAATCGTCCGGCACACGGTGTCTGGCACATACACAAACAGTAATCATGGGATTGGATTTTTTTGAAGATGACACTCCAAGATGCGTTCATTTTATTTGGACGTGTTGCTAAGAAAAATAACGAAAGGGGAAAAAGATAATGAGAAGTTCTCTGCCGACTTAAAACATTTTGAAGAGAAAAGATAATGAGAAGTAAAACGGATAATAAAAAAGTTTGAGAAATAATCGTTCTTCTATCCTAATTGTCTTTTTGAGAAAATCATAAAAAAGACAATTACATGTCATTTACGCTAAATGGTGCCAAAGCTTTGAAAATGTTTCTTCAAAATGGTCAATATTTGCATCAGTAGCCTGACTCATTGACTATTTGACTTTTTGATCCGTTAATTTTATCTACTCAACTAAGTGAAGGAATCACTTTAGATTTTCTTCTGCGTCCGCCACTGCATAAAAGGGTTGCTACTTAATGATATGATTTTCTTTATAAATAAACCAAGTTTAATATCTCTAAACGTTTGTAGCGCATCATTTTTTTCCCGAAACAACGAGTCATATCTTGTAATTCCTCAATGTTCAGGCCTTCTTTGTTAATTTCATGTTTTCCAGTCGTGTAGTGTGATTTTAAGGTTAGAACTTTCATCAAAATGCTTTAATGGAGAGCTTTTGTCACAGTAGGACCAAATTGAAAAAAAATCAAAATGCACGACTTTTGGTCAAGATTCGTTTAATGGACGTAACAATTGGAAGGATTGGCTAATCTAACAAAGTAACATACTATAACACATGACTTTAAAATGCAAAACTAAAATAATCATATCTTCCCCAAATCATAATGTAAGCTTTGGAAAAGGAAGTCCTAGCTTTTTCGTCAAGTTTAGAAAGAAAAAAAAGTTTCTAATAATGTGGTTGAAACCCTGTCGCTATTTACTAACGCTTCTAATTTATTTTCATGGCCTATTATTTTCCAATTTCTCATGCTCACACAACCATGCATCCATCTTCTTGTAAATAGGTGTGAAGCAAAAAAGTTAAATTGTGCAGTCTCAAACCAAAGATGTCACTTGTTCTTTTTAAACTCACTGATTAGACTTGTGTTCAAGTTATTTCTTATCACGAGAATCGACTTGTCAGATATAGAAGTGTACGTGGACTTCAAAATCTTACATTAAAATGTACACATACTGAGAATTTGTTAGAATGTATTATGTATATATGGCAAAATATATAAAAGATCAATAATTATACCTTTATTATTAATAGGCAAGATTATTCAATCGAGGCTGCCTTAAATGCATTCAATGCAACACCGCCTCGACCCGATTTCTTCTCGGGTTAAAACATTTAATACTGCAATCCAATTATTTATCCCGGTATTCATACATGGCTTCACTTCCATTCTCAATAACAAAACACGTAACGATTACATGTTTACTAGCTACCTCAACAACAACACACACTTCTTCTCTAAAAACAGATCTTGCCTCTCTGAATCCTTTTTTCTCTCATCTTTCTTCATCTGTGGTGGTTGTTTTGGTGGCACAAGATATCATCTTTGTCAATCTTTTTTTTCTATCATCTTTCTTCATCTGTGGTGGCACAATTGGTGTTTCGTGTTGGGGTTGATCTGTGGTGGTGGTTTCGGTGACACAATTTTGTTTCGTGTTAGGGTTGCTGATTTTTTTTTTTGGTGTTACTAATCTTGCAAAAAAAAGTAGGTATATGTTTTCCAGGTTGATTTCTTGATCTCTACTCCTTTTTGTTTATGGTTTATGGTTCGAGCTTGCTTATACTTTAGGCTTATGCTCCTTCGTCAATCAGAGTGTGGGAGAGATTGAATAGTAATTTTTTAAACCTCCCAATTCTTGAATACTGATCTTTGTTTAAATTGAATTCAAATTGAATGAGTAATTAAACATCAGAGGAAGACAACAACAGTAACTAAATGAGGTTAGTTGTTTATGCCAATTGGTTTAATGTTAGTATAATTTTTGTTAGTCAAGATTTAGACTTCATAAGGGTTTTAGAGTTGCTTATGTTTATGCTTATATATAGACCTCATAAGCTGCTTAAGGGGGTTTTGTGTTACTATGATGTTTTATAG
>BQNB010184228.1:1870-12329 GCA_026074375.1 Tanacetum coccineum
GGAGGACTCAACCTTTGCCTTGCTAGGAATGGAAGAAGATTTTTGTCGAGTTACCCTAGGGGGAGGGCTTGACACATCTAGCTTTTGTTTTGTCGGAACTTTCGTAGAGCCCATTGTCCTGCACCTTCGACTCTCCATCCTCTCTGCCACGCTACCAGTGGTAACAACCATGGCCTAATCACGAACAAGAGACTCGTTTGAGTCTGCTGTGTTCTCAACACAAGCAGGATGTCTGATTAGACGTTGGTACATAGACAACTCACGAACATGATATGGGATTTTGTCTTTGAAAGATTTTTTGTCTAACCTATTGTCCTTAAGTAAGAGTGTTGGGTAATCACTTGGAACAACTATGTTTTGAATGTAAAAGAACCGACCCTTCCAATAACGAAGATGGGAGAAGGGTTTGAGCAAGACTTCGAGAACATCCGCCTTCGGCCTCTTGCCGAAGGCCAGCTTGTCCCTAGCAGGACAAAGGTCCAGGAAACCCTTAAACATGTCTACAGCTAGCTCCCTGCCATATGCCCTACACATTACGTCAAATGTGGTGAGTTTGGCACAACCAAAGGGATTTAACCTATATAGATGGACTTGATAGTAATTAAGGACTTCGCAAACAAGCTTGGGCAAAGGAATACTAAGGTTGGAAAGGGTAAATGAATGAATATAGAGACCGACAAAGTCATCTGGGGCATCATACATAGGTTGGGTTCTTTTGGGGAGCATAACCTTGTAATAAGAAGGAATGTCATAACGAACAAGAAACTGAGCGAGCTCAGCTTTCGTTAACTTATATGTTTGAGTACGTAATACATTCTTGGCACCCATAATTAAAACGAGCAGAGCAAAATATTACCTTTTGATTAGGATGCGATGAATAAACAAAGAGATGTTGTAAACTGGAAAGACGGTCAAAGAAACTAGGGCTTATAACGCCTAGATTATTTATAACAAAGATTTGTATTTTCTCGCGTACACAGGTAGGGTTAGATAAGTACTCGGATTTTATATTGTGGATAAAGTGTGATTTGATTTACACAATAACCAACAGATGACCCTTGGCTTTTCAGCATTTAAACATCACAGCTAACCTTGATCAAGTGGGATTTGCTTTAAATGCGCAAGGAAATGTGTATAGGCTGGGCATTGAACATGAGCTACGGTAACACTTTATTTGAAGTCGAAACCAATACATTCATAGATGTATATATCACATTCAACTGGGGGGACTTGATGACGTACCCTATGAATCGGCTCGAAGGCCTCCCCTCCGAACTCGACAGGGATCTACTCCCAATGACACCTAAAAACCTTTGAAATGTTTTTAGTAGCATAAAATCATCAATACGATGGTTACTAGTAAGGGAATTCATCACTCGAAGACCAACACCCTTTTGGGTGTGCCCTCCGATGAAACTAACGTAGATGATAGGTCTGACCAAGTCAAAACTCACGTTCTTTCCCCACAAAGGCATTCCCTCTAAGGTAGGGATCGTGGTACATTATCCCTTGTAATCCCCTAAAATCATAAGTACCCCCACAGTCACCAGTTAAAGTGCAGAAGCCTGCCCCAACCTACTTCATCACCTATAAATAGTTGGGTAAGTCTTTCAAGTTTGATTACGTACTCAATACCTACATTACATTAACTGCACACTTATTGCAATCATATAACCATACTTACTCTCACACGGGAGGTGATTCGCAGGCTCCAACCCCTGCACTTCACTTAACTTAGTGTTTTCATTTGTGTTGTCACATGCTATCTACGGCTTGACAGTTCATCCACCATCATCATACTCTTCGATCACCATCAAAGCCTGGTCATGACAAATATTGCAGACTCACAAGTAAAGAATATCAATAACTTAAAATACATCATTCATGTTGAGGTTACATTGATCTATCAGTTTAATACAAAACATTCAAAAATAAAGATATAAAGCTTAAACATCAAAGTAATATAGGGTTTCTAACTTGACTTTCTTGGAGGTGAGCTTGTCTTTATCAGGACGTTCATCAATCATCTTGTTGATCATCACAATAAACCTCTGATTCTCTTGAGACTTGACATTGAGGGCTCTTATCTTGTAGCCCAGAAGTGTTTCAGTTTCAATCTTCCCAATGTCACTAACTCTTTGTAAGGATGGATTACTAAACACATCAGTGAAGAACATGCCATGCTCAGGTTCTTCGATGACTTTGTTGTTCACAAACTTGACTCCTTCAAGTAGAGTGCGATAGGAGTGTATGCAGCAATGTAGAATTCATGCACAAGCTCCATTGCTTTTCTTTTTTTGGTTTGAGAGTAGTGAAGGGTCTTGTTCAAGCAGAGGAAGCGATTCTTTATTTACCAGAGACTTGGCAATTCCTTTTAGTCTTTCATACTGTTGGATAAGTTAAGTATCCTTTAGTATTTCAGTAGATTTAAACATAAAATACCCAATAAAATACCCTAATTCAAAATTTAGCTGAAGACAGTTTAGCTTCATCTCTTCAGGCATTTAGAAGATCAAGAAGTATCTTCAATTCAGTTTATGTGGCGGTTCAGGACCTGAAGACAGCCTTAGCAAGAGCTTCAATTTAGCTTGGTTGGCAATGCGAAGCTAAACGATGTAGATCTCCTCTTAGAAGCTGAAACAAAATGTTTCACTTCTAGAAGGTTTACAAGGCGGGAAAAAATGCTTTATATAAAAAGAATAAAAGTATCTCCTTGGGAATGACTTCTTCCAAAGTTGATAAAGAAGTACAACAACTTTCTCTAAAGGACTTTTCCTTGTACCTTAAAGCATGATATCATTAAATGGGATCTCAACCACTGATGAAATCAAATAACGTCACTTTATAGCATCATTTATCCCAAGTATTTTACCCACTTTCATATAATTATTGCAAGATTTGATACTTAATTACTTAAAGTTATTAATTGCAGTAATTATGGAGTACATTGTGAAGACAAGCTAAAAGGCGCGCATTTTAGAGCTTAAATAAAGATATTTGAAGATTATTAATTCTGACTCAATACGCCGTATCCAGCAATGAAGGTACACCGTATCCGCGCCTGCACTTCATAAGAAGTCGCGTAGGATCAAGACCCAATACGCCGTATCCTGGTGATTCAATACACCGTATCCACGGTCAACAATCAAAGATCCTGCATTTAATGCAGTCAACAGTCAATGACCACACACTTAATGCTATTAATGAGCGTGGACCGTACTCTAAGAAAACCCCCATCAATATGCCATATTAACTGCATTTAATACGGCGTATCCACCCTTTTTCAAAGTCTATAAATACCAAACTCCAATACGAGTTTTATTATGCTTTTAACCACCAAGTCCGATTTTCAAAAGATCAATGAAGCCAAGAAGGTCTTGAAAAGTGGTCCGATCAATGGGAAAACTCTTGTAATATCTACACTCCACTATACGCGTTCGGTTAGCAATATGTTTAATCGTTCATCTATGATTTCATGTATTGTTACAATGACTTTAGGTATCAGCCATGTTTATGATAATATAATGTTTTGATTTGTCTTTATATCGATTGTTCTTTATTCGTTGCATGTTGATTATGTTTATCACTTCATACCCGTTTATGTGCTTAATTATGTGTTTTACCTATCATTCAACTGGGTCTAGTCTAACATATTTAATGCGCTGCAACTTTGGTGTTGTTTGGGCATAGGCTAAGAGTCCGAGATGGAAACATATAACTTATTCATATAGCTAGACTAACAGGATCACCAATAAAAATCCTGTTTTGATCTATGGTTAAGTGGATAGGTAGACTAAGCCGGTGACTTAGGACTACACCTAACGTCCTGTTTCCATAGGTAGTTAAATGGGCGTGGACTACTAGTATATGAATTTCCTTTATGCAGTAAGTTGGTAAAGCCTCCATGAGCTAGGATTCAATATAACCACCAATATAGTTTCCTAGATAGATTATAATCAATGGTGTGAGCTTTATGTGGGTTTAGGTTAATTATGATAGGATTAACTAGCGACAAACCTCAAGTCTAGGGAGAAGATCCACATAACTTTGGAATGATATACCACCAACGAATTAACACAATCATTGGACGAACAGACAATCAAGGCATATTATTAGATTAAATTGGCTAATACATTTTCCTCATATTTGACCGCTTCCCTATCTTTTGTTAATCACTTGTGCGCGTCATTTGTCATCACCTTAAGATAATTAGAACTAAACTTGTGCCAGTCTCTTAGGCTGAAAACCCCTCTTTGCATTAGTTTAGGTTTAATTAGATTAATAATTTGGGTAAATTAATACTAAACCTAGATAATAAAATACCAGTAGAATTAAGAGTTAACTTTCACTCTTAGTGATCAATACCTTACTTACCAACGAAGCTACATTTGACCTGGTACACTGCCCGTTAGAGTGTTGTTTTTAGGTATAGTCTGCATAAAATAAATATTAAAACTTGATACTAAAAATAACCCTACACGACAACACATCAAGTTTTTGGAGCCGCTGTCGGGGAATGTGATTGTTTAATTTCTTGTTTTTATTGGTATTTTTAGTATAAATTTAGTTTTGTTGTTTTGTTGTTATTTATTAAATACGGCGTATCCATTTCTGTGAATACAACGTATTCAACATCAAACATCGATACGGCGTATCCAATTTATTGAATACGACGTATCGACTGTCTGATACAACATCAATTATAGTTAGCTTTCTATTATAGTTTTCTAGAATAGTTTTACTTCGAATTATGTCTTTTTTTTTCAGGTACCATTTTCAGGGTGCCTCCTTACCCATTCAATTACCCCACAAGGAGGTTAACTGTGGAAGAAATATTGCCTAAATTTATTAATGAAGGTAAACGTGAACATGAGGAGATGGAAATATTCATTAAAGAATTTAGAACCACCAACGAGATTTTATTAAAAGAACGAAGCAACTTATTGAGTGAGCTGAAAATTGAGGTAAATGAATTTTCAAAGGTTATGGGTAATGTTTTGATTCCAAAAAATGAAATCAAAGGAGTGACAACTAGGGGAGGAAAGATGACCAGTAGTAAAGAAAATAAAGAAACTGGAATCAACAAGAACGAACCTCCAAGATTTGAACAAGATGTGCAGGAAAAACCGCATGATGATGGTGTAGAAAATAAATCTTTGAGTATCCCTAAAAATACTACTCAACCATTGGTAAAACCACAACAGTCATCTGTTCCTTTCCCAAACCGAGTGAGAAAAGAAAAAGAAGAAGCACTGTAACAAATTTTTTTGGAGAATCTGAAACAACTCGATATTAATATTCCGTTTATCGAAGCCCTAGTACAAATACCAAAATACGCTAAATATCTGAAAAGTTTACTGACGAATAAATCCAGACTCGAAGAAGCTTGTACGGAGACAACGAACGAAAGGTGCTCAGCTGTCTTGCTCAACAAATTGCCATTAAAAGAAAAAGACCCTATGAGTTTCACTATTCCTTGTCAAGTATTGGAGAAACATAAGGAAGCAGAAGACATGGCCGTAGATCACTCATCTAGGTTTGAGAATCCGCATATGGAGGTGTTAACTGAGGGGGAAATTGCTGATAAATTCTTCGACCAGCATTTAATGGTGCTAAAATCTAAGTTTAATAACGATGAACCATGGTATGCGGATTTTGTTAATTATATTGTTGGAAAGGTTGTTCCCTAAAATTGAACCTTCGAAAAAAGAAAGAGGGTTTTCTCGCAAGTCAAGACTTACTTCTGGGAAGAACCTTATGCATTTAAACTGTGCGCGGATAATATAATGATAAAATGTGTGGCTAGAAGTGAAACCCTCAAAATTCTGGCGCATTGTCATTTGAGACCTACTGGTGGACATCATAGTGCTTCAGTTACGGCAAAGAAGGTTTACGAGTCTGGATTTTATTGGCCTAGTGTCTTTAAATATGCTAATGAGTATGTAAGACGATGTGATGCATGCCAAAGATTAGGGAACATATCTTCAAGGAACGAAATGCCTCAAAATAACATTCAGGTGTGTGAAGTCTTCGATGTTTGGGGATTAGATTTTATGGGACCATTTCCCGAATCTAGAGGTAATAAATACATATTAGTAGCTGTCGATTATGTGTCCAAATGGGTCGAAGCTTAAGCATTACCTACGAATGATGCGCGTGTTGTGGTTAAGTTTTTAAGAAGTTTATTTGCTAGGTTTGGAGTTCCTAAAGCTTTGATTAGTGATAGAGGGACACATTTTTGTAATTCCTAGCTTGAAAAAGCTTTACAAAGATATGGCGTGACTCACAAATTATCCACGACATATCACCCTTAATCTAATGGACAAACTGAAGTTACTAATAGGTCTATTAAGTGTATCCTAGAGAGATCAGTGGGGTACAATCCTAAAGGTTGGTCAGAAAAACTTTACAATGCATTGCGGGCATTTAGGACGGCCTACAAAACATCGACATGGTGTACACCTTTTAGATTAGTTTATGGAAAAGCATGCCATTTACCCGTAGAGGTCGAACATAAGGCGCTTTGGGCATTAAAGCAATGTAATATGGATTTAACGCTTGCTAGCGAAAGTTGTCTTATGCAGCTTAATGAGTTAGCCGAATTGAGAGATGACACTTATGAGAACACTAGAATTTACAAAGAACTGACCAAGAAATGACATGATTCTAGACTTTGTGGTGATAAAGATTTTAAGGTAGGCGATCAAGTGCTACTTTATAATTCTCATTTGAAGATGTACCCTGGAAAACTTAAGTCAAAATGGAGCGATCCAGACATTGTTAAAACGGTGTATCCACACGGAGCTATGGAAATCACTGACAGGGACGGGTTTAGCTTCAAGGTCAATGGACAACGTTTGAAGAAATATTACGAAGCTAACATTGATAAAGAGGATGATGAAGTTATAGAGTTCGAGAATGGTGTAACGTGAGGCTGAAGGGAGTCTAACTTAAAGACTCTCACAAAACCAAAAGTGCTTCCTAGGAGACAACCCGATTGTTTTCTTTGTTTTATCGAGTCTGTCTTCCCAGACAATCCATACGGCGTATCGAACCTCTATGGATATGCCGTATTGGCCTCTCTGGACGTTATCAGTCCTTTAATTTCTGCATTTAAATTCCTAGAAACTTTAAAACCTTTATTTTTACAGGATGCAATACTGCGTATCCTTGGGTTTAGGATATGGCGTATTGATCCCTGTACAGTATGTGTGTTTAATTGTTTCCTTGTACCGAGATAAAAATTGCACGATTCGTCTTCTAATCTTTTATGCAGGACTTTGCTGAAACAAAATCGACTAATTGGTGGAGGTATACTCTAAAAATGACGTGTGTTGAACTTACACGAGCATTCTGAAGCCCTCGTCAACACACCTTTTGCTCAAGAACTCAACTTGGAGAATCATCTAGAGCAAAATATCAAGGGAGTTCCTCGTTCTAATTCTATTTCCTATATTATTTAATTGTTTTATTTATACAGTCCACACTTAGTTATCATGCATTTTCCTCTCCAACTCTTCTTTCTTTATGAGCTTTTTATTGTGTTCTATGTGAAGGACTTTTAAGTGTGCATCCTAATGTTTTATGAAGTCTTTGCCTCCTAAAATTTTTACACCAACTTCTTTTACAACTTCTCCAACAACCTTAATGATTTTAGGCTTGCTTAACTCAACATTTTTAGCAGTCTGTTTCATTTATTCCTTCTTATCTAGAATAGCCTAAAGTTTATCACCAATTAACTAAACTATCTTTCCATCAATCAGATAGTTAATTAAAACTAGTGCATTAGTGTCCTGAAAAACCTGTCTAGATGCCCTTACAAGCTTTGAAAGGGAAGGATCAGACTATGTAGATATACTTTTTCCTTTGTCATCCCTTAGACAGATGAATGATGAGCCACCAACTTTAGTGATAGGAGTAACTTTAGAGGGAGGTCAGACTTCTAGGATAGGAACTTCAGTATTTGTTGATGTTGTTGTGGTGATAGGAGTTGGAGTAATTATCTAAATAAGAATAGCCTAAATGACCTGAGGTTCTTAAACTGGTACCTTAGTTTCTACTTTGGGTTCTTTAGGTTGTTCTTTTTTAATTTCTATGAGCTTTTGCTCCCCCATCAGGTTGAGAGGGAGATTCCTTCCAAACAACCATTTGTGTTTTAGCCAAATTCTCCCCCCAATAGGTGCATGAACTCCAGTAATTATGACTGTTAGTAGTGCACTTCCTGAAGGAGTAGAGGGTGATGTACCTTTAAAGGCTTGAAAATCTTAGTGGCTATTGCCTTAATGTCAGAGGTGTTAGTTTTGAGAGTTAAAATGTCACACTGAATGATGGTTTGAGTCTCCTCAATCTTGGAGCAAGATTCCATAAGAGTGATTTGTATGATTCAACTAGGGTGTCATGATGAGCTCTTTGAGTGTTGACAGCGGTCTGAATATCTTCAAGAAGACGCATAACACCAGGAATGTTTACTTCTCTAAGCATGTTGGCAAAAGTGATCAGGTTGGTGGAGCTCTTGATAAGTTTTAACAATTTGCTGCATGTGAGTCTTCAGCTTAGTATGGTCTGAGGAATTCTTGATGTAGACAACAGTGGCCTAAAGAACCTTAACATTCAATGCCGAATCCTCTTTCAATGCTTCTTCAACTTTACTAAGACTGTTAAGGATGGTGGTGAATTGTTAGGAGTGATCTTTTTTGATTTTGCCAAGGATCTTCATGAAGTGGTTGATGGATTTATTAGTGTTGTCCTAAGCATTATACACTTGACCATGAAACCCTTTAGTTTCAGCTTTTAAATCAACATAAGAGGCAGTAGCTTCCTCATGCTTTTCCTATAAATCATCAGCTATCTAAGCATAAATAAACTCATTAAACCCTTAAAAAGAGTTTTAGCCAAGACACTCTCAAAAGCAAGCAAATAGTCATCAAGATCTTTATAAGCTAGTGAGTTTGATGAAGATTCATAATCAATGGGTTCAGATAATGCATCAGGCTTCTTTCTTATGCTTCATGGACTTCTTATGCCTCTCAAAAGATTCAGGTTGTTGTTCTTCAGGTGGTGGCTTGGGTGATTCAGGCTTGGATTTTTCAAGTGATGGAAATTGATGTTTAGTAGGTTGCAGCTCTTCTTTAGTTCTAAGGGTTGATTATTTTCCATGTCTTCCCCAACATAAAGGATCTCTTCATTACTAAATCCTTTGAGTTATTCATCGAAATCCTCCAATAAGAACTAAAAGTCACCAAAAGTCTACATGGCAGGTGAGTTAAAATCTGACTCCACTTAAAAAGAAGTCTTTCCTTTTTGGTTCAGGGTCTGACGTAAAGGGAGTGGACTGGGTTTTATCAATCTTAGAGCTAGCCCCTAAATGATCAGTAGCCAGAGTGGAAGGCAATCCCATATCAGCGAGTTATTTATACCTCACTGAGTCTGGGAGATCAGTCGGTTTTCCCCCCAGGCAAAGGCTTAATTTACAAATGCCTTCATTGAGAGTTGTGGCAGGAAATCCATATCAACGAGGTATTCATTGCTCGTCTTAGGGATCAGTAGGGTTTCCCTTAAGAAAAAGTTGTGATGTGCTAATGCCCTCATCGAGATGTATGATAGGCAATCCTATAATAACGAGTTGTACGTTTCTCTCTGTATCTTGAGGATTAGGCATGTGGTCCATTGATACTTAATGTGATGTATCAGTGCCCCTGATGACTCTTTCTCTTTGGTCAGTTCGAGTATGGTCTGAACCAGGGAGGTCTTTTTAGTCTTGGGCTTCTTCTTCACCTTAGTTTCCTTAGGGGGTACTCTTGAAACCTTCGAGCCATGTAACTTAGGTTTAGGGTTAGTCACAGTATGAGTCTTTCTCTTCTTCCCTACTTTTTCAAATGAGGGATTCAGAGACACTGAAGATTCATGTTTTATTATATCAAGCATGTATGCCGTCAATTCAATAGGTTAGACTTCATAGGGGCTTCGATGAAAGTTTATCTTACTCAAGACCGAGGGAGTGGACCTAAGTGCTTCGTCCTGAGTGTAATTAAAACCTAGCAAACTTTCAAGCACACAAGATATAAACCTAGGATAAGCTACATACTTCTTCCTAGGCATACTAATGAACCTGGTTACTAAATCATTAAAAATGATTTCTTAATATCAATCTTAGTGCCAGTAAGGAGATTGTAGAAAATCATCTGTTGACTGGGATTCAACCAATTAGTAGAGGATTTGTTTCTACCGAGGACCTGAATAACAAAAGTCATTAGGAGCCTCCAAACATTAGGAAACCACTCTAAAATGTGTGAGGTCTCAAGTTCAATTCCTGCTAGGTGCAAACAACCTTAAAGTGGCCGCGCCAATCTCCTAAAAAGGGAGGGCTTTACCTGGTTTGAGTCTGTGTGGTGGTGGGTTCAAACCCTGGGATTATTCAGCCGATGTGTCGAAAACCATAGTTACCAAATTTTTAGCAAAT
>BQNB010184229.1:0-12329 GCA_026074375.1 Tanacetum coccineum
ACTTTTATCAGTCTCGGATTATTAATCTTACTATGGGCCTTCTTTTAAAGACTGCCACATCGGTTGTGAGCCAGCAAGAGGCAGTAAACTTTTATCAGCCCACAATTTTATTATTATTATTACCTCCACCATTTAAACGACTGTCACATCGGTATGCAAGCCAACCCTGATCCAGAAGTCTTATTTCGGCTTCGGTTTATCACATAATAATTATTATTATTATTATTATTATTATTATTATTATTATTATTAGCCAAATTTCTAGTCATGTGGTCTTTTAACAACTGTCACATCGGTTGTGAGCCGGCAAGAGGCAGTGGTCTATTTTCCCACAATACTGACAAAACATCGATGTGTACCTTACTTTCACCAGAAGGAATCTCTACGAAGGGATTTAAACTAAAAATCGCAAAAACCAAAGTAACTTTATTTATTTAACAAGGGTTTTAGCCGTACAATAGCAACGTACTTTCTCTAATGTTTTGTTTTGGTACGTGAAATTTTTTTTGTTCCACGTAATGTAACGAACCTTCAAGTTTTGTGTTAATTTGCACCATCAAACTTGTTTTACCGGAACCACCTATATTTTTGTTCCACTTAACGACCGTTTGCAACGTTAGGCTTTTTAGCCAACGAACGTTTGCAACGTTAGTCCTTTATACTAACTGTTGTTTATTTTTTTTCTAATTATTTTTAAAATTTATACACGTTTTTATATACATTTTTATACACGTATTTTTATACACATATTTTTATACACATTTTTTACACGTTTTTATACACATATTTTTAAACACATATTTGTATACACATATTTTTATACACATATTTTTACACACGTTTTTATATACATTTTTATACACATATTTTTATACATATTTTTATACACATTTTTATACACACAATTAACGTTTTTATACACGCATTTTTATACAAATTTTTATACACACATTTTATACATACATTTCTATACACGCATTTTTATTCACATATTTTTATAAACATTTTTATACACATATTTTTATACACATTTTTATACACGTTTATATACATATATTTTTACACACGTTTTTATACACATTTTAATACATATTTTTATACACATATTATTACACACGTTTTTATACACATTTTTATACACATATTTTTATACACATATTTTTATACACGTTTTTATACATGTTTTCATATACATTTTTATACACGTTATTATACACACATTTTTATACACATTTTATATACACATTTTTATACACATATTTTTATACACGTTTTTAAACACACATTTTTATACATATTTTTATACACGTTTTTATGCACACATTTTTATACACATGTATAAAAGTAT
The DNA here is from genome assembly GCA_026074375.1 of Tanacetum coccineum. NCBI lineage: Eukaryota > Viridiplantae > Streptophyta > Magnoliopsida > Asterales > Asteraceae > Tanacetum > Tanacetum coccineum. Next base: position 1,349 of record BQNB010184229.1, read on the forward strand.
GTGTAAAGATATTTTTATAAAAATGTGTATAAAAATATGTGTAAAAATGTGTGCATAAATTTGTGTATACAAATGTGTATAAAAACATGTATAAAAATGTGTATAAAAATGTGAGTATAAAAACGTGTGTATAAAAACGTGTGCATAAAAAGTTCACCTACCAAAACAAAACATTATAAAAAAGTTCACGTACCAAAACGGAACATTAGATAAAGTATTAAACATGCCACGTATGCTTTTTTCTCGGTTGCCAGTCAAGGTTGGTGCAAATTAACACAAAACTTGAAAGTTCGTTACATTAAGTGGAACAAAAAAATGTTCGCGTACCAAAACGGAACATTTGAGAAAGTACGTTGCTATTGTATGGCTCAAACCCATTTAACAATTATATAACGTTTATTAAGCTGGTGGGAGCAAAAAGTCATAATTAACCTCTATGTGCTCTAAAGAGATCCAACTACTCCACGCTTAGCATCTAACTTATATCTAGCTCTATCATTTTTCGCTCTTTGCAAAATTTTAAAGTTAAGCAATCGCTTAGTCTCGAAAGTTAAGGGGAAAGCTAGAGTGCAAAACTCAGTCAAGTCAAAAGCTACCTAGTTCTACGGGCCTACATATTTCTATATTTTTATATTTTCATCATTCATTTTTTTAAGCAAAATAAAACAAAAACTAAGCTCAAAACGGGGTTGCGTGGGACACAATAGGCGCATGTATGATCACATTTCGATAGAAATCCCCCCCACACTTAAAACCGAACATTGGCCTCAATGTTTAAAAATGTCGGGTTTTACCCCCACACTTAAGAACGAAAAAAAACAAATGCTAGTAATTTCAAGTATGAAAGGGGAAACACAATATATATATGATCAGGATTGAGGATTCCAAAATAAGCAGAAGATCAAAGACCGGGTGATTAGAGGATTGAAAACAAGCATGGGTCTTCACGATCTTAAGGAATCCTGCAAGCAAAAACAGTACCACAATCCATAGAAAGAAGCACGCCCCTACACTTAGGCTATAAAATCACACACTTATTTATACAGAAAATAGAAAGAAGAAAGACACGGGTTGCCTCCCGAGAAGCGCTTGTTTTTGTGCGAGTCTCTAGCTTGTCTCTCCCAGAATTCCTTTGTCCTTGGGGCAGAAACAGAAGAACAGAAAAATCTTCATCGGACCTTTATTTAAAATATTCGGATTAACATTAATGATCTTGAAAGTTTCATAGGTCCGATGATATAATCCTAGAGTGAAAGAGTGAACTCCTTTTGAAATGAGTATCCCGGGATTGAAAACTTTGTCTTTATTTTCGGATGAAAATGATAATAAAGTCTCAATCACAGTTAACTCCAAGAAGAACAGGAGTTATTGATCAAAAGAGATAGATAGAAAGTTACTATCCTCAAAAAGTGTCTCAGATGAGATATTAATTTTAAAATGCTTATCTTTTGATTCATCATTGAAAATCTAAGTTCTAACCAAAATGAATATGCTAGGGTTGAACACCTTGTCCTCATTCTCGAAAGGAGATGATAACAAAGTAGCAATCTCAGATGACTAAGATGACTCCTCAAGAAGAGTCGAGTCACTTGTGAGTAACTAAAGAGGAAAAACATTTGATTCAACAATATTAGCTTCATCAATTAAACTCTTTGTTTTAGAATCCTTGGTTTTATCATTTTTAGAATGAGTGTCATTATAAGAGTCACCATACAAAAGCTTTTTCCATTCATCATTATCGGATTTAAGGTCAAAAAGATCATCATCGTCATCTCCCGGTGGAGATGAGTAAACGAGAGCAGGTTCATCGGTGAACCTCTCGAGAATGGGATCAATAATATCAATATCAGTCGTAGGTGAAGAAACTGTAGACGGATCTCGGTTCAGCAAATATTCAATTTCTCTAAGATCAGCTTCAGGATCAAAATTATCATCCTCATTTCCCGGTGGAAATGGGTCAAGAAGAGCGAGTTCATCGGCGAACTCCTCAAGAAGAGAATCACTAGTCTCGACAAGTGGAGAACTAGGAGAAGAATCCGATGGAAAAGTGGTACTGCCACTAATCGGCTTATCTCTTGAAAAATCGATAATATTGATGCAATGAACGGATTGAATATCACTCGAATTATTTCTTGAAGATTTATCAGTATCCTAAATAATAAAAGCCCAAACCAAATCCCTGGGTCCAAGTTAAAAGAATAAAAACAGGGTCAAAGTTCATTGTTTATCTTCTCCCACCATTTTTACAATGCAACGTTTTAACAAGTACGGGTAAAATCCCTCTCCACATACTCCCTCTCTTCTAGAAGATCTATGTGGCATGCCTCTGACATCACAGCAGGCCATGTTGGCAATCTCAAGGTGTCCTATTGGCTAATGAGACGTGTAAGATGATCCCAGGGTGCAAAACGATAGATGGGAGTTTGTTATTGATCAAGGGCTAAGATTGAAGCTGAAGAACGCTCCTCATGGCCTAGAACCTTCTCTCACCAGCTATAAATAGAGGCTGCAATCCACACATATGGATCATCTAGCTTTAGAATAGTTTTTAGCTTAAATTTAGAGCTTATTGTATTTCCCTTATTGTACTTTTAGTTTTCCAAAAGCTTGTAAACTCTTAATCATTAATAAAATTTCAGTTTCCAGTTACATTGTGTATTGAATTCATGTTTTTAGTTTTATGAAAATTCATTTAATATGTGTTTAGATATCACCTAATAAGCTCAATAAGCTCTCATTTCCTAATAAGCTAATACTTATTCAGTTAAGCTTTCTTATAGCTTAACTGAATAAGCTTTGTTACTTAAATCACCTCAAAATTAGTTTAAGCTTAATATGGATGATAAGCCAAAAATAGTTGGGCTTATGGGACTTTACCAGCTTATTTTATAAGCTGAAGCTTGTAGATTGAGCTCTTAGAGCAATTTTTAGTCTTTGTTTAGAGCAAAGGACAAGGTATGTTCTAATTTCATTTTCAGCATAATTTCTGTCATTGCTTATTAAATTGTTTATTCACTGCTTATCATTGCTTATACATGCTTATTCAATCTTATAATAGCTTAAAATTTCTAGTTTATAGTTTAGATTTAGCTTAATTTGAGTTTTAATGTAATATGTCTAATTCATAGTTAAAATTGCTCATTAGCTTAGCTCATAATCTAGTTCTTATTCTCACAAGGTTTTTTTTGCTTGTTTTATTTTTTTTTGTCTTAATTGTCGAAAGAAGCTTAATCTTTTTTAGCAATTTGAAGCTTAATATGATCTGTTTTAGCTTAAAATTGGATTTTCAAGTTTTAAAGGGGTGTTTGGGATAAGTAGGTTTAACATAGTAAAAATTGTGTTCAGCTTGTTTTTAGGAGTCAAATCAGTTTACATAAGCTATAAATAAGTCTAAAAACTAGTTTTCATAAGCTTGAAATAAGTTTTGATAAGTTTTGTGGTTTGTTTCATAAAAAATTCAAGTTTGCTAGTCCATTAGTTTTTCAAACTGCTTCTTAGTTGAATTTCTTAATAGTCCACTTAAGTTGTAGTTTTTGTGCTCAAAATGAGTTTTATTAGAATCATTTTACATCTATTTTTGTAATCTTTAGAATAGCCTTTTAAAGATTTTAGATAATTCTTGGAAAAAGAGGGAGCAAGCCTATATAAAAAATGGAATCAAGCAAATTCAATGAAATAATAGAGTCAACGGTACGACAGACAGCGCTGCCTACACGCAAATTTGCTTCCGAAGTCGAGCAGTCTCAATTTCATTTCACTACAGGATTTTAGAATGAATGCTGGGCTGGACCACCTCAAATGGCGTGAACCGCATGCGGGGAGACCCGCACGTCATCAGTGATCAATTTCTAGCTAAACTTAGATTAATTTTTGTTGAATTTAGCTTATTGTAGTAATTTTTCGATCTGTTTCTAGTTTTTAGTTTGTCAAAAGTAGTTTTTGAGTATTAAAGTTAAGCTGCAAGTTGTCATTTCATCTTCAAAAAGCCAAAAACAAAGCAGTGTAATCTGTCATTTGCATTATGTCTTTTCTAGCTTATTTCTTTAAGTGATTTGCTTAATTCTAGCTTTTAAATGTTATTTGAGTATAGTCCTTAATCTGTTTTTAGTTTTAGCTTATTTTTAGTGCTGATTAGTCCTATAAGTTAGCTTAAAATTTTGGTCAAAGTCCTTTGTAAGTGTTTTTAAGTCATCTGTTTTAATGCTTTTTGTAGTTTTTCAGCTTATTAGATTTGCTTATTTCTATTCCTTAGTGCTTAATGAGTCTTATTTTAGGTCTGTTTTCAGCTTATTGGTTTTCTAATTACTTATTGAGTCCCAAATGCTCAAATAGTCTTAACTAAATGAAAAATGGTCTTAACTAGCAACTGTCACTTTTGATTGAATTTTTTCTAGCTTATTAATAAGTTCTGGCCTTAAGCCATTTGTTAAAGTTGCTTATTTTTGCTTAAACTTTAGCTGTTTCAAAAAGAAAAATAAAAAAATGATTTCCAAAAAGGGACAGTCGCAGGACTCGAACCTGTGACCTCCCCTTCACCACACACACACCTTAACACTGCGCCCTTGGGTCTTTTTCGTTTATGTTTACTTACATTTAATTCTTAAGCATATTTAGTTTTTAAGCTTAATAAGCTTATTTCAATTTTCCTAGCTTATTGGTAATAGCTTTTGATCCGTTTTTCTTTGTAAACCTAAAAAATAGTGTCTAGTATTTTTATAAATTTTCTCAAATTTTTAGGATTAAGTTTAGTATTTTTAGTTTAATTTTTAGTCTTATTTAGTTTTAAAAATAGTTTTGATTAGTTTAAAAATTTATAAAAAGTATTTTTTGTTCTTAAAAATTAGTTTAATACATTTTAGTTTAAGAAATTTGCATTTTGAGTTTTAAGAGTTTTATTTTGTCATTTTTAGTTAACTAGTTGGTTAATATTAGTTAGAATTTTAATTGTTTTAAATGTCGTTAGAATTTTAAATTGCCTTTATTTCTAGATTAGCATGCCTTTATGTGCTTTCCCTTTGCGTTAGTAGATTTAGAATCCAAAATCCAAATTATCAAATATTCAAGCACCCGATCACAAACCGAAACAAGATTCTCAATATTTACGCTTTGTTGGAAACACGACTCGGGAACGATTTGAACTTTATCCTTTCCTTAGGGTAATTTCTCATCAATACTTTCTGGATATATATATTTTATTTGTGATTAGCTTTTTACTCTTTCACAAGAGTAATTTGACTATTTGCTTATATTATATTATATATATATATATATATATATATATATATATATATATATATATATATATATATATATATATATATATATATACTATAATACGAAAAGAATCAATTTTTGACGCCGCTGCCAGGGAACAATGTGAAACGATTATCGCATTGAAGTTTGAAGATTAGTGCATTGAAGACCCTTCCTCATGAAGTTATTGTTTTTTGTAAATATATATTTTACATTTCTTTATTATTTTTCATTTTCTTTTATATAAAACTATAAAATACAAAAATATTTTATTTCTCTCGATTTATTTTTGTGGATGTATTAAAACACCAATAATACTTTTCATAAAGTATTAAAAATACCAAAAAAAATTGAAAAACAACAAAAAGAAACCGTGTTGTCAATTGTTAAATCGGCTCACCTTTAGATTAACAAACTATAAGAGAGGTATAAGGAGGGTTGATCCTACGAACTTCGACCCGAAAGAAGAAGGTTTTTAAAACGCTTCGCGCTTACCCGCTCCTCCGCTTCTTTGTGCGTTTTCTAGAGAGCTACCGTGCACCTTTGACTATCAATTAAAAAAATATATATTTTTCTTTTAGATTTATTTCTCTTATTTTTTTAGTGCATGCGCACCCGCTCTTCATCAAATTTAATTTTTGAATCTTCCACGATTCCAAAACGACGTAATCATAGACGTTTCACGCAAATAGTCAAACTCGAGCTTTGAACTATTGTAGAGACTCCCGTTGCTACTATGGCGGATACGCGTACTATGTCAGAATTACTCCAAGCACCCACCGAGGGTTACGGAGATGCAATTGTTCTTCCCCCTATACTTGCCGAAATTTTTTAGTTAAAAGTCGGGTTACTTACGCTAGTAACTTCGAGTCAATTTCATGGTTTTGAGAGGGATGATCCCCATTCTCATATTTGTTGGTTTAACAAGATCACTTCTACGCTTAAGTACAAGAATGTTCCACATGAAGCTATCAAGTTGATGCTTTTCCCATTTTCTCTTGAGGGGGCAGCCCGGATTTGGCTAGAAAAAGAACCCCCTCGTTCTATCCATACATGGGAAGATCTCATTTCTAAGTTTGTGAATTATTTCTTTCCTCCTTCGAAGACTACAAATCTCAAGAATAACATCATAAATTTTTAGCAGAGGTTTGATGAAACGTTTAGTGAGGCATGGGACCGTTTTAAAGATCTCCTCAGTAAATGCCCACATCACGGTTTTTAGAATTACAACAAATCGACACATTTTACATCTTTAAACACAATCCGATGAAGATTCTCTAAATGCAGCCGCCGGTGGTAATCTTTTGAATCGTACTCCTCGAGATGCTTTGACTATTATTGAGAATAAGTCGAAAGTTCGCACTTCAAGAAACAAACTGGTTGTTTCAAAAATAAGTGCTAATTCTTCTACTACTCCTGCTTAACTACTAGGGATTACCGCTCTTACTGATGCCGTTAAGGCTATGCTTCTTCAAAACAAGACCCATTCGCCAGCTCCCGTTAAAACTATAGAAGAAAATTACGTTACTTGTGGCAGACCGCATCCTTACTATGAGTGTCTTGCCACTGATGGCAACACTTTCAATGCTTCTACAGCCACGGGGACCTACAATCAAGGAGGTCCCAGATACCGTCCTCAAGGAGAAAATCTATATATATTGTGCTAGCAATCAAATGAGACCACCTGGTTTTCCTCAACCGAATATGCAGAACAATTAGAACCGTTATAATCAGAATCAAGGATACAATCATAATCAAGGAAATAACTTCAATCAAGGAAATTAGAATTATCAAGTTCCGCTTAATCAAACTCAAGTTGGACCTTCAAATGATTTCTCAAACTACATGAAACTAATGACGTTAATATAAGAGATATGCAAAATCAAATAAGTAATATGAAGACAGAATTGAAGAATGAAATCCATACTACGATGATGAATTAGAACAATAAGCTAAAAAACATGATGAGTAGCTTTATTCAAATGCATAGTCCCTTGGGTTCAGGATCACTTCCTAGTAATACCGTTGCTAACCCAAGAGGTGACTTAAAAGTTATTACTACCCAAAGTGGTGTCTCTTATGATGGACCTACAATTCCACCTACTTCTTCTCCTTTTCAGAAGGAAGTAAAACGTGAACCAGAGGCGACAAAGGACAAGGTGCAAACTACAAATTTAGGGAGTACCGCATACGTCCAACCTCTGGTTGTCTAAGTTCCTATTCTAGAGCCTGATGTTGCTCCAAAACCTAAACCTTCGATTCCATATCCTTCAAGGCTTAACGACCAAAAGCTCCGTGAAAAATCTAATAATCAAATGTTGAAGTTCCTTCAAATCTTTCAAAGATTACATTTCGACATTAGCTTTACGGATGCTCTTCTTCACATGCCTAAGTTCGCTTCTACTTTTAAGAGTCTCCTTAGTAATAAGGAGAAATTATTCGAATTGGCAAATACTCTATTAAATGAGAATTGTTCAGCGGTGCTCCTTAAAAAGTTTCCCAAAAAACTTGGAGACCCTGGCAAGTTTCTCATCCCTTGTGATTTTCCGAAGCTAGATGAGTGCTTAGCCTTGGCCGATCTTGGTGCTAGTATTAACTTAATGCCTCTTTCCGTATGGAAGGAGCTTTCGCTCTCAGAACTTACTCCGACTCGTATGACTCTCGAGCTCGCAAACCGATCGGTTGCTTATCCGGTTGGTGTTGCCAAAGATGTCTTTGTGAAAGTAGGAAAATTTCATTTTTCGGCCAACTTTGTTGTCGTTGATTATGATGTCGATCCTCGGGTGCCCCTCATTCTCGGAAGGCCTTTCTTAAGGACGGCACGAGCACTAATCGATGTACATAGTGAAGAGTTAACTCTTCGAGTTAATAATAAAGCCATAACATTTAATGTCAGGCACACTTTGAGATACTCCTATAGATATGATGATGAATCGGTTAATCAAATCAATGTCATTGACGTTACATGTGAGGAGTATGCTCAAGAGGTGCTCGGATTTTTGGATAGTTCTAAGAGTGGCAATCCCACTATGTCTTTAGATCCTATCATTACTACCTCTTCCCTCTCTCTCACTCCTTTTGAGGGAGGTGACTTCATTTTGGAAGAGATCAAGGCTTGTCTTACAAGAGATTCAATTCCACCGAGAATTGATGATGTCGACTTTGATCTGGAGGGAGACATTCTTCTACTTAATAAGTTATTAAATGATGATCCATCATCTCCTCTCCCTCCGAAAGAACTTAATTTTGAGGAACTTAAAATAATAAAATATTCTATTGATGATCCTCCAGAGCTTGAGCTCAAGGACATACCTTCTCATCTTGAGTATGCATTTTTAGAGGGAACTAATAAATAACCTGTCATAATTGCTAAAAACTTAAAAGATAAGGAGAAGGCCCGCCTTTTAAAGGTTTTAAAGTCACACAAGCGTGCCATCGCTTAGAAAATCTCCGACATTAAGGGCATTGACCCTCACTTTTATACTCACAAAATATTAATAGAGGATGACTTTAAATCGGCAGTCCAACATCAAAGAAGGGTGAACCCAAAGATTCATGAGGTGATCAAAAAGGAAGTTATCAAACTCCTTGATGCCTAGGAGTAATTTTTACCCTATCGTCTGATAGTCCGCGGTATGCCCCATGTTTTTTTTTTTTTCCATTGTTTACCCAAAAAGGAGGTATGACCGTTGTGACGATGACGATAATGAATTGATCCTAACAAGAGAGCTAGTCCCAGAGGCGTGTTTGTATTGATTATCCAGGAAGCTTAATGATGCTTACTCGACAGAAAAACCCCCCCCCCCAACCATTTCCCATTGCCTTTCATGGACCAAATGCTTGAACATTTAGCAGGGAACGAATACTGTTGCTTTTTAGATGGATTTTTCAGATACTTTTAGATTCCTATTGACCCGCAAGACCAAGAGAAGACCACCTTCACTTGCCCTTATGGGACGTTTGCCTACCAACGTATGCCTTTAGGCTTATGTAATGCTCCGAGAACGTTCCAAAGGTGCATGATGGCTATTTTCCACGACATGATCGAGGAAATAATGGAGGTCTTCATGGATGATTTCTCGGTCTTCGGGGATTCTTTCTCTTCTTGCCTCTCCCATTTAGACAAAATGCTAAAACGGTGCGAAGACACCAACCTAGTTCTAAATTGGGAGAAATGTCAATTTATGGTTAAAAAGGGGATTATCCTCGGACACAAAATTTCTAAATCTGGGATTGAGGTCGATAGGGCTAAAGTTGATGTAATAGCAAAGCTACCTCATCCCACTTCCGTCAAAGGTGTTCGAAGTTTTTTAGGTCACGCCGGGTTCTATCGTCGATTTATTCAAGATTTCTCTAAAATCGCCCGGCCGATGACCCATCTTCTAGAAAAAGAAACCCCGTTCATCTTCTCGAAAGAATGTATTGAAGCATTTGAAATTCTTAAGAAGAAATTAACAGAAGCTCCGATTTTAGTTGCCCCCGATTGGGACCTACCATTTGAGATTATGTGTGATGCTAGTGATTTTGCGGTGGGTGCAGTCCTGGGGCAACGTAAGACCAAACATTTTTAGCCTATACACTATGCGAGCAAGACTATGACCGATGCTCAAGCTCATTATACTACTACGGAGAAAGAATTATTAGCCGTGGTGTATGCTTTTGAGAAATTCCGGTCCTATTTAGTCTTGTCGAAAACCATAGTGTATACGGACCACTCGGCTCTCAAATATCTTCTTGCTAAGCAAGATGCTAAACCGAGATTGCTCTGGTGGATTCTCCTACTCCAAGAATTTGATGTCATTATTCGTGATAAAAAAGGAGCGGAGAATCTCGCGGCCGACCACTTGTCGAGATTAGAAAATCCTCATCAAGGTGATCTCGAGAAAAAGGAAATTAATGAAACATTTCCTCTCGAGACCCTCGGAATGATATCTTTTCATGGTGATTCTAGTACCCCATGGTTTGCCGACATTGCAAATCATGCGGGGAATTTTATTGTGAAAGGGATGTCGTCCCAACAAAAGAAAAAATTATTTAAGGATGTAAAGCATTACTTTTGGGACGACCCCTACTTGTTTAGAAATAGTGCGGATCAAGTAATTAGTCGATGTGTTTACGGCCAAGAAGCCATTGATATCCTCACGGCTTGCCATAAAGGACCCACCAGGGGACATCGTGGTGCCAACTACACCGCTAAAAAAGTCTTTGATTCCGGATTTTATTGGCCGACTATTTACCGAGATGCCCATGACTTGGTCACACGATGTGACGCTTGTTAACGTCAAGGCAAAATCTTGTAAAAAGATGAAATGCCCCAAAATACAATTCAAGTATGCGAGATCTTTGACGTATGGGGCATTGATTTTATGGGCCCGTTCCCGTCTTTTCGAGGGAACAAGTACATTCTCGTGGCCGTAGACTACTTGTCTAAATGGGTTGAAGCAAAATCGCTCCCCACTAATGATGCCCGAGTTGTCGTAAAGTTCTTGAAATATCTTTTTGCCCGATTTGGAACTCCTCGTGCTATAATTAGTGATCGCGGTACTCACTTTTGCAATGATCAATTTGCAAAGGTCATGCTTAAGTATGGAGTTACTCACCGTCTTTCTACCGCATATCATCCACAAACGAGTGGACAAGTGGAGGTTTCAAATCGTGGTTTGAAACGTATCTTGGAAAGGACCATAGGCGAAAATCGTGCTTCATGGTCCGATAAGTTAGATGATGC
>BQNB010184231.1:0-12328 GCA_026074375.1 Tanacetum coccineum
CAGTTTTTTTACGTTTTCGTCCGTTTTTTTAACGTTTTCGTCAGTTATTTCACGTTTTCGTCTTTTTTATACGTTTCATCAGTTTTTTTACGTTTTCGTCAGTTTTTTACGTTTTCGTCATTTTTTTTACGTTTTGTTCCTTTTTTTTACGTTTTCCTCAGTTTTTTACGTTTTCGTCAGTTTTTTACGTGTTCGTCTAATTTTTTACATTTTCGTCCGTTTTTTTTATGTTTTCATCTGTTTTTTACGTTTTCGTCTTTTTTATGTTTGCGTTTGTTTTTTACGTTTTCATCCATTTTTTTACATTTTCGTCCGTCTTTTAACGTTTTCGTCAGTTATTTTACGTTTTCGTTCGTTTTTTTACGTTTTCGTCAGTTATTTTACGTTTTGGTCTGTTTTTTTATGTTTTCGCCTATTTTTTACGTTTCATCCTTTATTTTACGTCTTCGCCAGTTTTTTTACATTTTTTTAACGTTTTCGTCAGTTATTTCACGTTTTCGTCTTTTTTTTACGTTTCATCCGTTTTTTTACGTTTTTGTCAGTTTTTTACGTTTTTGTCAGTTTTTTACGTTTCGTCCGTTTTTTTACGTTTTCGTCAGTTTTTTACGTTTTCATCAGTTTTTTACGTTTTCATCAGTTTTTTACGTGTTCGTCAAATTTTTTACATTTTCGTCCGTTTTTTTTTGTTTTCGTCTGTTTTTTTACGTTTTCGTTTGTTTTTTTACGTTTTCGTCCATTTTTTTACGTTTTCGTCCGTTTTTTAACGTTTTCGTCCGTTATTTTACGTTTTTGTCTGTTTTTTTATGTTTTCGTCCGTTTTTTTACGTTTTCATCCGTTTTTAACGTTTTCGTCAGTTATTTTACGTTTTCGCCTTTTTTTTATTTTTCATCTTTTTTTACGTTTCCTCAGTTTTTTACGTTTTTGTCAGTTTTTTACGTTTTTTTAACATTTTCTTACGTTTACTCACGTTTTTACATTTACTTACGTTTTCGTCCGATTTCGCACGTTTTCGTCCGTTTTCGTCCGTTTTCGCAAGTTTTCTTATGTTTTCGCACGTTTTCGCACGCTTTCGTCCGCATTCGCGCATTTTCGTAGGCTTTCCCGTGTTTTCGTCAGCTTTCCCGCGTTTTTGTCAGCTCTCGCGCGTTTTCGTCAGCTCACGCGCGTTTTCGCCAGCTCTCGCGCGTTTTCGCCAAGTCTCGCGCGTTTTTGCTAGCTCTCTCGCGTTTTCGCAAGCTCTCGCGCGTTTTCGCAAGCTTTCGCGCGTTTTCGTCAGCTTTCGCACGCTATCCCGTTTTCGTACGCTTTCGCCCTTTTCGCACGCTTTCGTCTACTTTCGCATGTTTTCTTACGATTTCGCATGTTTTTGTACGTTTTTGTCTGTTCTCGCACGTTTTCACGCGTTTTCATTCGTTTTCGCACGTTTTCTTTTGTTTTCGCACGTCATCGTCCGTTTTCATAGTCCGTTTTAATATGTTTTCGTCCGTTTTTGGTCGTTTTCAGACGTATCCATCCGTTTCATATGTTTCAGTATGTTTTCTTACGTTTTCGTTGGTTTTTGTCTGTTTTCGCACATTTTTGTCTATTTTCGTCCATTTTTGCACGTTTTTGTCCGTTTTCAGATGGTTTCATACGTTATCTATCACTGATATTATGCCAAAAACCTTAAAACCCTAACCGTTAAACCCTAACCACTAAACCCCTATACCAAAAACCCTAAACCCATAACCACTAGGTATAATATCACAAGTGGTATATACATAAACCTTAAAATCTATAACAAAAACCCTAAACCTCTAACCACTAAACCATATACCAAAAACCCTAAACCTCTAACTACTAGGTATAATATCACAAGTGATATATACATAAACTTCAAAATCTATACCAAAAACCCTAAACCTCTAACTACTAGGTATAATATCACAAGTGATATATACATAAACTTCAAAATCTATACCGAAAACCCTAAACCCTTAACCACTAAACCATATACCAAATATCCTAAACTCATAACCACTAAATCTTATACCAAAAACTCCTAAACCCCAACCACTATGTGTGTATATATATATATATAATATGTATATATATAATATGTATATATATATATATAATATGTATATATATATATATATAATATGTATATATATATATAATATGTATATATATATATAATATGTATATATATATATATAATATGTATATATAAATATTAAAACTTATACCAAAAACTCTAAACCTCTACCAACAAAACCTTATACCAAAAACCTAAACCCTTAACCACTAAACTCTATACCAACAACTCTAAACACCTAACCACTAAACCCTATACCAAAACCCTAAACCCCTAACCACTAATGTTGGTCTTATAAAATCCTTTCACAACTAATAAGCAAACCCGAATAAGCTCTAATAAGCTATAAAGGATCCGGCAATAAGAAAAGAAAAGTAGAGAGAGAAAAGAACTTGGAAACTTAGATTAGAGAGAGAAAGGTGAGTTACAAGTGTGTGAAAATGTAACCAACACCCTCTCCATGTGTGGAGAGGGTTTCTTTTATACCCAAGCCTTTCTAGTAGGCGTGTGGGCTTGTAACTTGGGTCGGGCTTGGCATAACTTGGGCTTTGAGCCCGAAACACGGACAATATTAGATTACAATCCAAGCCCGTTGAACCCGACTAGCCTATTACAATACAAGACCTAGTTTGACTTTATAAGACCGATAACATTCTTGTTTGACTTAATATAATTAAGGCTAACAATCTCCCCCAATGTTGAGGTCTCTTTCTTCAAACTCCTCCGTACCACCGATGACATTCTTGTAGGAGTTTGCTTTGTTTTATCATTGTCTCCCCTGACGTTGAAGATATGACTTTTGACGTTTATGCTTTGCCTTGTTTTTGGTCTTGTCTTGTTTGTAATGGCTTTGTTCATTCATGCTTTGTGATCTTGATCTTGAGCCTTTATCTTTTGACTTTGAGTTCTTGAGATCGTTATCTTGCATCATCTCCTTGACTTGAATCATCTTGATTTGACTTCCTTGATCAACTTGTGCTCTTGACCAACATGCTCATACTTGTTACATTCTTGTTTGACATATATGATTATTAGTCTAACAATCTTCCCCAATTGATGATTCTTTATTTGACTATGAGGCTCTTTGATGGTGGGGAAGTTTAGAATCAACGATCTTGATGTTGAACGATTGACTTTGAAAGCATGAGTATGAGCATGTGGTTTATGAATCCGACTTCGCTGGAATGAGGCTGCAACACCGTCGTCTAAACCTGAAATAAGACAGTTAGCAATAAAAGATGAATATGGCTTTGTCATTCATCTTGACTTCGGTTGCATTAACCTCCGGTTTCCCGTTTTATAGTATAAATACTATACCTGTGATCAGGTAGATTCAAAGAATCTCCTTGACAGGGTTTCCAGCTCAAAGCGTAGGATCTTCTAACACAGATGTATTAGATTCACCATGCTTGCTAGTTCTCATTACCGGAACGTCTCAAAGCAGACAACACGGTAAGAGTGAATCAGATAGTTACTATCTTTCTGATTTAGTCGTCAATTCATTTACTGGACCAAAATTGATATCCAGTTATCACAAGCTTGATTCATATAGAATCTTGCAAGTCACCTACCAAGAGCTTGTTTGATGTTGGCTCAAGCAGGATTTCCATCTTCACTGTGAATACTTAAGTATCACTCGGATGTTCTGGCAAGATCTCAAGGATAATGCGTTGGACTCTTTGTTACAACTTGTGAACTTTATGGTGATCAACAAGTGTATTTTGACATTGTGTCCTAATGAGATTTATACTGATCTCTTCTTGGCTCTAGACTCGCTCTTTGATGGTGGGGAAGATTAGAATCAACTATCTTGATGTTGAATGATTGACTTTGAAAGCTTGAGTATGAGCATGTGGTTTATGAATCCGACTTCGCTGGAATGAGGCTGCAACACCGTCGTCTAAACCTGAAATAAGACAGTTAGCAATAAAAGATGAATATGGCTTTGTCATTCATATTGACTTCGGTTGCATTAACCTCCGGTTTCCCGTTTTATAGTATAAATACTATACCTGTGATCAGGTAGATTTAAAGAATCTCCTTGACAGGGTTTCTAGCTCAAAGCGTAGGATCTTCTAACACAAATGTATTAGGTTCGCCATGCTTGCTAGTTCTCATTATTGGAATGTCTCAAAGCAGACAACACGGTAAGAGTAAATCAGATAGTTACTATCTTTCTGATTTAGTCGTCAATGTATTTATTAGACCAAAATTGATATTATAGTTATCACAAAGGCTTGATTCAATATTGAAATCATGCAGTCACCCTACCAAGAGCTTGTTTGATGTTGGCTCAAGCAGGATTTCCATCTTCACTGTGAATACTTAAGTATCACTCGGATGTTCTGGCAAGATCTCAAGGATAATGCGTAGGACTCTGTATTACAACTTGTGAACTTTATGGTGTTCAACAAGTGTATTTTGACATTGTGTCCTAATGAGATTTATACTTTGATCTTTTTTTGAGGCTCTAGAACTCGATTTGTGACTTTTGGTTTTAGTAATCGAGGCTGGAGCTAGGCTGCCATCCTATTTATATCAACAATCTCGGAGTGAGATGTCAATAGATAACGTGTGTATCTCCGTGACAAATGAGACAAGTTTCTTTTGAGAGAAACCCGAATGGCTGGGAAGGGTTGTGCATTGCATCACTGGGTCCATGATGTCGTCTTCAATATCAACAATCATCTTTGTGATTTTGATAGATTATGTATTGACCCGGTTTCTGCCTAAGGTGTAAGGAGGGCTTCTTTCTTTTCACCCTTTATCCATACATTTATTTTTCATTCTTCAACCCCTTCAATGCTTACCAAGACGTCATTACTAACACCTTGTTGTGATTGTTCCAGTGTTAGCTCAATCTTAGTCGGCATTTTTCCCTTATACACCTTCTTCTCCAATCATACCTAAGGACTGCTATTTCTAACTATGGAGTGTCCTTGGTAGATCCCTCCGGTTCATGGTATGGATCGTAGGATTTATATCCTACTTAACACCTTTGACTTCAGAATCGTCGTGAAAATTAATTGGTTGTTGGGTATAGAGATAGAACCATAAAAAACCATTTTTTTTTTGACATTGTTAATTTACAATTTACTCCCCCTACACATGTGCTCCAAGATTCGTAAATTGTTTAGCACATGAAGGAAAGAGTTGCACTTAGAGTCTTAAAGATCACATTCATCTATATCATATTTTAATTCATATGTTTCTCCCCTTATTCTTAAATAATAATAGACTTAGTATTTGAAAATAACAATTGATTAAATTTTGACAGTGAAAATTCCACGGGGAGAAATTTTACTACGTTATTGCTTGAATTCCAGATTCCAACATTTCCCTTCAACAGTATATGTGGGATACTAATATTTATTAAAACTTGACATTTGAATGAAAAATTGATATGACACCACAAAATGTTGAAGACGGAGTGAGATGCCTTAGTGAACAATGTATATTAATAATTGAATTAAAGTGTCCTACATTTTTTAATTTCACAAGATGTGTTTGGATACATAAAAATTGACATTTTTGTGATGATCTAAACACATTTTAAAACGGCTTTGTTTTAAAAGCTCCCCTCAGAAATTGATCAAATAACATGACATTTTCGACAGAAAATCTTTGAAAATTATTCGTGAAAGGGAGTGTTGAACACACGATTTTACATATACACTTTTATATGGAAAAATTCCACAAATTCTATTGTAGAAAATTTTGACATTGAAAGTTCTTTTTGAAAAATTGATGTTTCAACTGATTTTAAAAACCTGTTAGAAGACTTTCTCTTTTATTTAGAGTAAGCGCATGAAGCGTACATTCCTATTACATTCGGGACCGAGTTATGCACTGATATGTAATAAGTCATTGAGGAAAAATTTGGAAAAATAACATGTTTGAAAGATTTGAAACTCTCGCTCGAATCTTCATTTACACGCCGTGTCGATGTTAATAACTTAATTTCTAGGGAAGTATAATGTTATCGATTCCAAGAGACATGTCGAGAAGATTCTTTTTGGTATTTTTGAAAATTTTATGATTTTATATTTTGTTTTTCTAGGTTTTATATTTTTCTATTTTCTTTTTGTTGGTTTTATATTTTTGTATTTTCTTTTTTCAAAAATATTTATAAATCAAAATAAAGAAAAATAAAAAATATTTACAAATTGATGTTTGATGGATCAAGCAGATTCAATTGCCAGAACCTCCAGTTCATCTGGAGTCAAACATCTCATACCGAGTTGTCTGACAAGATACTTAAACCTATCTTCCGATAAAGCTTTAGTAAACAAGTCAGCTAACTGGTATTCAGTTCCGACAAAGAATAATTCAACAATACCCTTTTCAACCTGTTCCTTTATGAAGTGATATCTGACATCGATGTGCTTGGTACGGAATGTGGACTGGATTGCACGAGATGGGTATGGCTGCCTTGGTACAATACATAGGTATTTTATCAAAGTGGAAGCCATAATCTGTGAGCTGAGTTCTCAACCATAGAACTTGTGCGCAGCACGCAGATAAAGACACATACTCGGCTTCTGCTGAAGACATTGAAGTGCAGTACTGCATTTTTGGATGACCAGATGCTAACTTATCACCACCTAGAAAATGTATGCCTCCAGTTGTACTTTACGTGAATCGAGACAGCCCGCGGGATCCGATTCTGAAAAAGCAGTTAGTCGAATAACCGGTGTCCTTCGGATTACCAGGAGACCATGTTAATGGAGTACATTAAGCTTACCAAAGATCGTTTAACCGCAGTGAGATGTTTCTCAGTCGGTTTCGTTGATTGCGAGCACAATAACATGTTGCCTTGTACACTATCCATGTCTACTTGCATGGTTAGGTATATGAGTGCTCCGACCATACTACGATATTCGTTTGGTCGGACCGGCGTACACTCAAGTCCGCATTCAAGGTGTTTTGTAGCCATTGGTGTACAATGCTATACATGAGTCATGACCATGCTTTTTATGTATCTCTTGGAGCATACTTAGGCTAGGATATGAAGATACCACTGAGGGGATTGGTCGATCTGAATCTAAAAAGAATTTCAGCTCCTCCCATCATAGACATGTCAACTTGTGTGCTGAGTTTTCCAACATCGTTTTGAAAGATTTGGTTCGTTAGAACCAAAAATGTATGCATCAAGTAAATATTCAAAAGCAGTATGTCTTCCCTATGGTTAGGTTGAACAGGTGATCAATAGAACCTTTTGGTATTCGTTGGCATCCAGGAAGTTGGAGAGTCTATCCACGCTCTTGTGCTTGTTTGAGACCTATAATGCTTTCTGGAGATACGGTAAACTTTGTCAGGATGAAATGGGGTCACAAATCCTACTCTGGTTGTTTTCGTACACTCTTCTTTTAGAGGTCCGTAAGACATTGCCTGTTTTAACGTCACCTTTGTACACTGTAACTGATTTGTGTGAACATACGCATGAACAATGTACAGCTTCCAACCGAAGCAATGGTGCAAAATTGACTCTTCGAAAATCAATTCCTTCCTTTTGGATATCTTGCCACAGACAACATGTGTCGGATGATAGAATTTGCTCATCACGTTTGTTTTTCCAGAGCCATTTAATTAATGAATTTTACAAAGTGGTCTGTCGATCTAATTCATAATCTAGTCTTTCAAAATGATGAAGTTCTTCCTGCATTGATTCAATCATGCAGAATCAGACTTGGCTTCCGTTGATGTTCTTTGGTTCGGTTCGGACTCACGGTGAGTAGCGAACATACAACATCTAGCCCATTGTTTCTAGCTGACGTCTGTTCGACACTGATTCAGAACGGATTTCAATGAACTTTGTTCTAATGGCTGATCTTTTGTCCAACGTTGTGCAGAAGGATGGTGTTGATAGAAAAGTATGCATGTTGACTGTATCAACATGAAAACGAACGGACGATGTCTCCCCTTGTTCTTGTACCGGTGTACTGAAGATGTTGATAAAATTATCGTCGTCAAATTGTGCATTTTCTGTATTTGTTTATGCTTGAATAATGTTCTCATGTGCAGTGACAGTTGGTACTTGAGTTGGAGTTTGATGTGTTGAATGAATGTTCAATGGAGGTGGATCTGCAACATCGGTTGTTGTAGAAGTGTGAGTTGTGTTATGTTGTTGACGTTTATCAGGATTATCAGCAGCATGTACAGCTCGGAGATTTGTTTTTACACAACAGGAGAATTTCATTGAGTATTCATGACATCGGACTGGTATAGCAATTCCAGCTTATTTGGTCGTTGTTTACTGTTCAGCAACTTGAGGAACATTTTCTTGACTTTGTGGACCGGGACTTAAACTGTCTTGTTCAAGTACCGTTGTTGAACATTGTGGACCGGGGTCAGAACTGACGTGATCTGACGCCATTTGAGGCAATTCGTCAAAGTTAAACTATGAATGTTTCATCATCATTCTTGGTTTTCTGTTAAATACCCTGTAAGCCTTTGACTGAGTAGAATACCCAACAAAAATACATGCATCACCTTTTCCTTCATTTTGTCAAGATTTTCACCATCTCTGACGATGTAGCAAAGGGAACCAAAGATGTGAAAGAACTTGACTGACGGTTTTCGGGCATTGATGATATGATAAGGTGTTTTCTCATGTCGAGGAATTACAAGTGTGAACAGTTTTGAGTAAAACATGCTGTTGCAATTGCTTCAGCCCAGAAGAACAAAGGAACTTTAGCGGCGCTTAGCATTGTTCGAGCAGCCTCAACAAGAGTACGGTTCCGTCTTTCGACAACGCCGTTTTGTTCAGGTGTTCGAGCAGTTGACGTTTCGTGTCTTATTCCCTCTTTTGCAAAGTATGCATGAAGAGATTTATTAAGAAATTTCGTGCCTTTGTCAGTTCGAATTGTTGTAACTTGAGCATGAAGTCCTCTTTGGACGAGTGTGAGGAAATCAATGAGAACTCCAGGAGTTTGTCTTTGATCCTCAGAAGTGAGTTCCAAGATTTCGGAGTAGTCATCCACAATTACAAGAACATATTTCTTTTCCTCTAATGCTGGGGCGTTTACCCGCATTGGACCACATAAGTCCATGTGTAGAAGTTGTAACCGTCTTTTTGAGCTCGGGGTAGTCTTAGTGTGAAAAGACTTTCTTTTTGCTTTCCCCAACTCACAAGAAGAAACACGTTGATCTTGACGATATTTCAATTTTGGAAGGCCATTCACAATATTATTCTTTGAAAGCAAGTTGATGGTGTGAAGTTTAAATGAGATAGACGACGATGCCATAACCATGTTGAGACGATGTTGCTTTAGCATTAAGCAAATTGGATTGGGAGTTGTTGAGTCTTGAAGAGTAATGGAATACAAATCTTTCACGAGAACCTGTGAGAAGATCATTTCCCTTCAAATCACGGATGTAACATGTAGACTTCCGAAAAGGCAACTCCAAAATCCGGCATACAAAATGACCAACGGAGATGATTTTGATTAAGCCCTTCGACGTGAATAAACCTTTTGATAGTAATAGCCTGTGATACAGATCTCATAACAGATTGGTGCAATTTGAATCATTTCCAACTTTCACCGTTCCCAGAAATTTCTCCACAAAATAGTTAGAAACTTTGAGATTCTGTCATGTGCTTGAGCACCCAGAGTCGACGATGAATAGAATGATCTCGACGAGCTTATGCATTGGCTCATCATCAAAGATTGGTCCAGAATTGTCAACTGGATCTGGAGTATACTCTTGATGTTATGCATTATACATATTATGTGCTTCCATCTTCCTGATCATCCAGACTATCATCAGTATATCCTTCCACACTGCTTGTTCTGCATTCAACTGAACCCCTGCGTCCTCTTGTTTTATACAATAACTTTTATGCCTTGTGATAAGTGCATCCTCTTACTCGTTTCGGTTTTGTCATTCCCTTGATTACTGCCCATATTCCCCACTCCCCCCCTTCACCTCCCCAACCCCCACCCACCCCACCCCCCCCCCTTCCCCCCCTCCCCCCCCCCCTCCCCCCCCCCCCCCCCCTCCCCCTCTCCCCCCCCACCCTCCCCACCCCCCCCTTCCCCCCCCCCCTCAGTGCAGTTGTAACACTGATCCCAGACTTTTGCACGGATCGGAAGTACCTACAATTTTCTAGCCCCAGCAACATTTAATTGCCCTCTGATTATAATACCCGTTCCTTGTTAGTTCTTGGAGAATTTGTCTTGATTAGTTGATTGTGTTTGATTGAAGTTAAAGGTATGTTGTTGGTAGGTTTGAAGAATTTTCTTGACGAGAGGAACTTAAACTTGAGTTTGTCTATTTCCTTTTCCTTTGACATTCCTCATCTTCAGTAACCGTAGCAGGTTCTGGATCAGAAGTAGGAGTAGATGAGGTAACAATTGCTTTTTCCTCGTTTCTTGGACTGTTGCGATCTGGTGGTAGGAATATTGAGGGTTTTGTAGTAGGGATGGTTTTGATGATGGTAACTGGTTGTTGTTGAGAACAAGTGCAAGTGGAGTACGTGCTAGTCTTTCAGTTCGTATCTCATGTAATTTTATTCTGGTGTTGTTGCTTTAGAATGTTCATAAAAGCTTGCTGTTAGGAGACAGTCTTCAGCTCTTGACTCTGTTAACAGTGTCACCAAACCTTTGCCATTCTGATTGTGTTAAAGTAAGAACTGGGGAACATTTCACTTGATGTATTTGTTACATGACACTTATTTCGGACATCTCATTCATCATCTTGTAATGCCGTGAGTATTACGAATTCAGAGTGATTCACATCTCGTTGATGTGGAAATTTCCAAACTCCAATATAAATTGGTTTCAAGATCTTGAACATTAATTGATTTCACCTTGTTTCAACTTTCAATGGCTTTCACATTTCACATGCATTCGGACAAGCATCCAACTTGTGGAGTAGGATATGTTAATCTATCCCTGTGAGACTGATCTTGAACGCCTTCGGCTGCTCGCATTCAGTTGATATCGTTATGTCTTGTGAAACATTCTTATAGTTCTCCATATACCTTTCTGTGGTTGTTTCAGAACTACCTTCAGCAGCTGGAACTGTTTTCTCAGCCCATTGATATATGTATGGTGGATTTTGGAGACTATAGTGGATGAGTTCACTGTTAGGTTTGGTGTCAATGTATCTCTTGATTCTGGATTTCCACTGAACGTAATTACCCGGTGAATCATGGTGGCGATCTTTGCTACCCGCTTCCATGATAGCATTATGAAGAGCATTCGATGATTGAGTTTGCAAATTGGTATTTGAATTTGACATTTTGATGTTGTGAATGGATATCGGATCTTAAGTAGGTAAAGTGAGTGTTGTTGTGGATTGTAATCGATTAACGTTTACGGGATTTTACAAATCTTTGATTAAAACCGAGAAAAGAATCGTATCTTTCGCGGGATTTTACAAAATCAAGAAAAAACCGTAAAACAAAAAAGTCAAGAGCTAGTTCGGTCCTCTAGTTCGGTTGGTTAGTTCGGTTCTTAAGTAACGCTAGTTCGGTCCTCTTGTTCGATTGTCTTGTTCGGTTCTAAAGGAAACGCTAGTTCGGTCCTCTAGTTTGATTGGTTAGTTCGGTTCTTAAGTAACGCTAGTTCGGTCCAAACATACACCACTCGTTCGGTCCCTGAAGGATGAGACTCGATCGGTCCTCAAGGAAAAGCACTCGATCGGTCCTCAAAGGAAAATCACTCGATCGGTCCTCAAAGGAAAATTACTCGATCGATCCTCAAAGGAAAATTACTCGTTCGGTCCAAACAGAAATACACTCGTTCGATCCAAATAGAAATAAACTCGTTCGGTCCTTGAAGGAGTAAGCTCGTTCGGTCCTTGAAGGAGTAAACTCGTTCGGTCCAAATAGAAATAAACTCGTTTGGTCCTTGAAGGAGTAAGCTCGTTCGGTCCTTGAAGGAGTAAACTCGTTCGGTCCAAACAAGTACGTTGCTCGGTTCTTTTCTTCTTTCCGTCCTTGCGTTTTGCACAGCAACCAAAAGAACCACAAATAGACGCTTTTGAAGCCATGGAACTACAAGCACTAAACCACGACGAAACCACACCGAAATACCCACAACGAAATCAAAAGAAAAACTAAACCCACCCGTGGCTCTGATACCAAATGTTATCCCAAAAGCTTAATCCATTTCACAACAATAAGCTATACCAATAAGCAAAAAGTAGAAAAGAGATAAGAGAAAAGTTGGAAGATTTATTAGAGAGAAACTAGAGAGGTGGAAGATTACACACACAAACTATGCAAATGGTAACCAACACCC
>BQNB010184232.1:0-12328 GCA_026074375.1 Tanacetum coccineum
AGAGAATCAAGCTAACAAAACTGCAGGTCCAAAAAAAGCTAATCATAGTACAGGTACACAAGATAATATTGATGCAGGAAATCCTAAAATGGAAGCTGAATCTGCTCAAGACTACTTTGTACTGCTAATATGGTCTTCTTATACTTCAACAGTTAAAAGCACAAAAGCAAAAAATGAAGGTGAAAAGCCTAATAAGAATACTCGTTTAAAGACAAATGGGGAGCTAGTAGATCAGCAGGATCAAGCCTTTTTTAAGGAGCTTGAAAGGCTTAAAAGACAAGAAAATGAGGCTAATGATGCAGCTGAAGCTCTTAGAAAGAAGTTTGCCCAAGATACTAAGGATTTGCTTCTTCAAGCAGGAGCTGCTAGAGCTACGAGTACTAACATAGTTAATACTGCTAGCACACCAGTTAGTACTGCCAGTCCTTCTGGTGGACTATCCTACCCTGATCTAACCTACACTGACCAAGATGATTCTCAAATACCTGCTCTTGAGGATATTTATGACAATCCAAGTGATGGGATTTTTACCAATGCATCTTATGATGATGAGGGTGTAGTGGCTGACTTCACTAATTTAAAAACCATTGTGAATGTTAGTTCTATTCCCACATCAAGGATTCACTCTATTCATCTTTCAACTCAAATTCTTGGATATCCAAAATCAGCAGTTCAAACAAGGAGCAAAGTGAACAAAAGTTCTGGAGACCATGCTTTTGTAAGTTATATTCAAAAGCAGAGAAGAAATAATCACAAGGATTTCTAGCATTGTTTATTTGTTTGTTTCTTATATCAAATTGAACCCAAGGAGATATCTAAAGCACTTGAAGATGAAAGTTGGGTTGATGCTATGCAGGAAGAAATATTGCAATTCAAGATTCTGAAAGTTTGGATTCTTATAGATTTTCCTTATGGGAAGAAGGCAATTAGGACAAAATAGGTTTACAGAAATAAGAAGGATGAATGAGGCGTTGTGGTTAGAAATAAGGCAAGGTTGGTTTCCCAGGGATACAGGCAAGAGGAAGGGATAGACTATGATGAGGTTTTTACTCATGTGGCTAGGATTGAAGCCATTAGGATCTTTTTGGCCTTTGCTTCTTATATGGGATTCATAGTTTATCAGATGGATGTGAAGAATGCCTTCTTGTTTGGCATAATTGATGAAGAGGTGTATGTGTCTCAACCTCCAGGCTTTGTAGATCCTAAGTTCCCTAAGAAGGTTTACAAGGTTGTGAAAGCTTTGTATGGTTTACACCAAGCTCCCAGAGCCTGGTATGCTACTTTATCTACTTTCTTGTTGAAAAGTGGATACAAAAGAGGAACTATTGACAAGACTCTTTTTATCAAGAAGGATAAAAATGATATCATGTTAGTACAGGTTTATGTGGATGATATTATTTTTGGTTCTACAAAGAGGTCTTGGTGTGATGAATATGAGGCATTGATGAAGAGTAGATTTCAGATGAGCTCTATGGGAGAGCTCACCTTCTTTCTTAGATTACGAGTTTAAACAGAAATAAGATGTTATTTAATAAGTCAAGAAAGTATGTTGGTCATAGATCTCTGAAAAATTTGATTTTGTTAGTGTGAAGACTACCATACATGCCGATATATAACCAAAGTCTTTGACCAAAGGATGAAGAAGCTGCTGATGTAGATGTACATCTTTATAGATCCATGATTGGATCTTTAATGTACTTGACTACTTCTAGCCTGAGATTATGTTTGGTCAGTCTGTGCTTGTTCTAAGGTTTCAGGTAACTCCAAAGACCTCTTATCTTAATGCTGTGAAGAGAATATTTCGGTACCTAAAGGGTAAACCCAAACTGGGCCTTTGGTATCCTAGAGTGTCATCATTTGACCTGGAAGCCTACTCAGATAGTGACTATGCTGGAGCAAATCTTGACAGGAAATCTACAACAGGAGGTTGTCAATTTCTTGGCAGGAGACCACTATCATGAAGTAAAGAAAGCATACAAGTATGTTACCTTTCTACTACAGAGGCAGAGTATAGAAGTCTTGCTGCCAACTGCTATGGGTAAGTATTGTAGATTCAAAATCAAATGTTAGACTATGGGTTCAATTTTATGAACACAAAGATCTACATTGATAATGAGAGTACTATATGCATTATAAAGAATCCAGTATTTCACTCCAAAACAAAGCATATTGAGATTAGGCATCACTTCATTAGGGATGCTTATAAGAAGAAACTTATCCAGGTGTTAAAGATTCACACTGATGACAATGTAGCTGATCTTTTAACCAAAGCTTTTGATGTTAGTAGGTTCAATTTCTTGATTGATAACATTAGCATGATCAATCTATAGCTGCATTAGTTCAGGGGAGGCAAGTTAGTAGGTTACCTTGTTGTATAGTTTGTGAAATGATTTTAGTTAGCAGATGGATTCTAGTTGATTAGATGATTATTTGTAGTTCATTATTTCCTTTGGAATGAAAAATAAGGGCTACATATGGTGCGGATTAGTTAGTTCGCCAGTTTTAGTTTAAAATAATGCCCAGACCAACACTGAGGTACTCATGAGCCCCGCTTGGTTAGTGTGCTTAAAAGCATTTCACTAAGGTATTGATGGCTTGTTAAGGGTCAAAGAGGCAGTTTGTGGTTTGATTATAGGGTACTGAATGTAAACTAACAAGTTAGTAACTGTCCAAGCAAATTAATGCTCCAGTTCAAAGTTGGAGCTTCTACAGGAAAAATTTGGTGCTGCTATGGCAAAATTATGTGCGTCTTGTTACCGTTACTACTATTGGTGAGCATACCAGATTATCATTAATTAATTAAGCCGTTAGATATTTTCCGCACCGAACTTGCTATAGGGGTCTATGACATTGAAATTTTTTGATCTTGTTCTTCTATAATACTCTTCTTTAAGATAAAGATTCAAGTTGTATTACAGTTGTCATCGTCAAACCCTAAATCACATCTTTAAAAAAACACAATTAAACTCTTCCAACCTCCTCAAATTCTCACAATCAAACATCTCCCTCACACCTTATTCACCCTTCAACACTATCTAGGCTGATTTGGAATTTTGTCGTCAACATAACATGTCGCGTGTTTAGAGAAATCCAGAGGAAATTCAAAATTTCTTGAAGAAAATTATTATGGGAAAACTTTCTTACATCAAGTTTGATACATCATGCTCTCACTGTAAGTCCTACTATCTATATTTCTTATATTGAACAGTTTTGGAACACTGCTAGTTCCCAAACAGTCAATGATGAGAAGCAAATCCATGCTACTATTGATAGCAAGGCAGTAGTAGTAACAGAAGCATCAATTAGAAGTTCTCTTCTCCTTAATGATGTTGATGGTACTGCTTGCCTAACAAATGAAGCCATTTTTCAAAACCTTGCATTGATGGGATATGAGGGTGAACTTAACAAACTAACTTTTCAAAAAGCCCTCTTTTCTCCTCAATGGAAGTATCTGATACATACCATCCTTCATTGCCTAAGTTTAAAATCTATAAGCTGGAATGAGTTTTCAACAAATATTGCTTCAGCTGTTATATGTTTGGCAACAAATCAAAAGTTTAATTTTTCTAAACTTATTTTTGATGGTATGTTGAGGAACTTGGATACTTCTAAAAAGAAATTTCTTATGTATCCAAGATTTTTAATGGTGTTCTTGAATAATCAAATTGAGCTTGGTGAACCTTTTAATGATGTTTATGTTACACCAACTCACACTCAAAAGGTTTTCTCAAACATGTCCAGGAAAGGTGTCAAGTTTTCAGGAAAAGTAACTCCACTCTTTGATTCCATGGTGGTGCTACACCAAGCACCTGAGGGTGAAGGTTTAGAACAACCCACTGAACCCTAACCAATACCCTCTCCTACTTAACCTAGTACAGGAGACCAACCTTCTGCGACTTCCTCATCATCTAGCCATGACACTACCCAAGACTCTAGGGACTCTTTAGAGGGCACTAATGGGAGTGAAAGGGTTCAGGTTCACCTCCATGATAGTCTCTTTCAGTAGTCCCCACATCTGATTAGAGGCATGGGGTAGCACAGACTAGACAGAGATTATCTATTCTATGCACTAACATTCAAATAGTGGATCTTGCCTTTTGTGAAGCTTCTAATGATGCTCCAATCTGCTTAAATCATTAAATTAAAGATACAAAGAATCAAGAAGCTGAAGAGAAGAGTCGACCCAATATCTCACACCATAACGCATTGTTAGGAGTGTGTCTAGGTTATCTATGAAGAGAAAATTAGGAAGGAAGGAGTCTGTATCCAAATAGGGAGGAAAAATGCCAAAACTGAACCTAAACCAACTTTGGATGCCTTTGATGATCTTAATGCTGATGGTAAGGATTACATGAAAACAGAGGATGTTGTAAAAGAAGGGAGGTAAAGTAATAAAACTGAGGAGTTTAACAAGGGCAGTGGGGAGAAAGGAGGAAGTACTGAAGGACCAATTAGTATTGCTGTACCTAAAACAGTTAGTATTGCTAGGCCAGAACTTAGTACTGCTAGGCCAGATGTTGAAGATAGAGATGTTGAGCCTAGAACTCCTCCTACAACAACAAGTATATTTGATGATGAAGATATCACCATGGCTCAAACTTTTGATAAATGAAAGAGTGAAATCTAAGGAACAAGGATTGTCCAAATAAAGGATGTTAAAGATTCTTCAAGACCTGCAAGATCAACCTTAACCCTGAAGCCACTTCCAACAATTGATCCTAAAGACAAAGGCAAAAGTGTCTTAGAAGAACCTGAGCCTGCAAAGAAGATGACTAGAAGTGATTTTGATGCTGCTCAGATTGCAAGAGATGCAGAAATTGCCAGACAGTTACAAGTAGACTTGCAAGCAGAGGTGGAAAGGGAAAGACAGAAAGGGAAGAAGAAGCATCCTAATGGCTGCTATAGCTGAGATTTTAATGAAATAAGTTTAAGAGCAGGATTGTTGCTGATGCAATTGTCTACCAGCCAAGCTTCAAAGAAGAATGAGAGGAGTTACAATTGGAAGAGTGAGCAAAGTTCTTTGTCTGAAACACTTACTGCTCAAAAGAAAATTCAGAGCGCCAAAGATCTGCTTAGATAAGAAGTAGACCACCACAAAATCCAATTAAGAAATATGATGATGGCATATATCTAAAGAACATGGGTGGTTACAAATACTCTCAGCTGAAAGCAAAGTCATTTAAAGAAATCAAAGGTATGTATGAAAGACAGAAGAAGTCTGTTCAAGATTTTGTTCCTATTGGTTCTGCTAAAGAAGAAGAATTGATAAAGAAGATGAATGAGAAGGCAACTGGTGAAGATACTTCAAATAAGGAGAAGGTTCTTGAAGAACCTGACAGTACTAAAGTATTAAGTAAGCTAGAAGAGACAGGAAGATAGGTACCTAGAAAAAGCCTAGGCAGAAGAAAACTTAAGATGAAAGCTACAAAGAAGACAAAAAGGCAAAAAGACCTACTCTGAACTTAAAGTGAGAGAGCAACTAAAAGCTTTTCATATTATAGTTCCTGATGAAGAAATGAATAATAGATTATTAAGTCCTGGATAAGAAGGTTTCCAATTATTAATTAGGAATCAAAATTTCTATGAGTTTTTTAATAGACATGTAGTCAAGAGTTGCATCTACTACAAAAACTTTAGATCTGATGAAGTTCAAGGTGGATTAAAACCTATCTGAAATGGTCTGACAAGTTTGATAGGCTAGATCTGAGAGTTATTTAATCTATGAGGAAGAGATTTGAAACAACTACTCCAGAAGGGTGTCTATCTAGATTCTGTGGTGGAGATTAAGGACTATTTTGATCAAAATGCAAAAGATGAACTGCAGGCAAAATCCAAGAAAATACGGAATCATAAATAGCTGGATTTATATGAAAATTGTGGAGTTCATAACCTTGATGACTGGAAGAGGTACTTGAGATTCATATGCGCAGAAAGGAAGTATCCTACTCACAAAATAAACACTTGAAAGAATGCTTTCTTTACGGTTAGTAGTTGGGACTGCAAATGAAGATGCTTATACTCTGCTTAGATTCATTCAAAAGCAGATTGATAAGCATGAAAGCGATGATAGAGGAGAGAAGGATCCTTAAGTGTTGGTTTTATCACCACACAATAAATGGTCATCAGTTTACCATGTCTAACAGACATTAAGAACTGGCTAGTCCAGAGCAAACGGCTTCTGGTAAAGGCTTTTCAAATCCGTTAATAGCTGACAGTTTGCTAAAAACTATATGGTTCTCAACTCACCATGCTTCACAGTTAAGAGTTGCCTAGTCCAAAGCAAATGACTCTTGGTAAAGACATCTCAAATTCGTTGATAGTTGATAGTTTACTCAAAACTATATGGTTATCAATGCACCATGTTATTACAATGAACCATTGGCTATTCCAGAGCAAACGACTACTGGTAAAGAAACATCAAATCTATTTATGGCTGGTAGTTTGCCAAAAACTACAAAGCCAACTTAGTTGGTGTTGCTGTGTAGCTGAGTTGCAAGTTTGTTGAGATGCTGTAATGAGAAGTTAAAGAATTTCAAGATTTCTAAGAGCTCACGTCATCAATGAAGGATTAAAGAAGAAGTGTGTATTAATACATCTCCTAACATTCATGAAGCTTATCCTGAAGAAACATGAAGGTTAACTCAGTGAACAATCTTGTTAGAGGGGAGGATTGTTAGGATTCAGAAGGCTCTACAACTGTATTGCTGCTAGTTGTATGTTAGTACTGTTAGTGAAGACTTAGTGCTGCTGATGAAGATTGTTGAAAATAAACTAAGTCTTTAGTACTGCTAGTTATAATAGTTAGTACTGCCCTTACAAGGTTAGTACTGCCAGTATAGTTAGTGTTGTTAGTATAGTTAGTACGCTAGCATATGAAGTTATGTACTGCTTTATGTTATATCATGAGATATATTAGGAATAGATATGCATGATCACATAACGCGTTTTGTAAGCCCATTAGGGTTTCCTTGGTGTATAAAAGATCACCCTACGGCATTAGTTAGATATAAGTTTTCATATACAATTTCACCAAGATATATAGTTAGTAATGCACTTTAATCTAGCAATAATAGAAATCTAAGTATTGTTTTCAATTCATTTTCTTCTATCATATAAGTTAGTTTCCGTGCATAAACTTATATTGTTCATAGTCATTGTTTCTCTTGTAGTTGGTTTGGATTTATCCAGATTAGCTACCACCCTTTACAGGCTAGAAAGATCATATCAGATTGGGATCAACAAAACTTTTAGGTTTTGGCAAAAAAGCCCCCTGAGGTTTACTAGAGCTTCCATTTTCCTAATGAACTTATCGTTAAGGTTTAAAATTAATTTTCCCAAATGGCAAAACTAGCCCCTAAAGTTTAGTTATCAAGGATAGGTCTCACATTTTGCAATAATACCCTTAAAGATTAAAACACATAACAAATAAAGCCCGATTGAGTTAAAATTAATTAACTCCCCTTTAATTATTCACCCTTTATTGTTTAAAATCTTTTTTTTCTCGATTAATCACAAAATGATTAATTCTGAAGAAGATATTTGACATTTTCTCCCCTTTAAATAATGACCCATTTTCTATTTACAGAGTTGTAGTCGTTGTTTGAGTGCTCAAATGTCTTTGAAAAATATTTTTCTGATGAATTCCTGAAGACGATTATATTATTTTTGAAAATCAACACCCAATAAATAAGATCTCTCTTATATTGAACACATACAACGCGCCACATGATACATACACTTATGGAATATAGTAACACGGGTTGTGTTGCAAAGTTTTCACAAGCCTTGCATGGTCATAAAGTAGACCAATAGCCCATTAATAATTTACCCGTTGAGAGTATCAAGTTTTTATTTTTGAAAAATACCTGCTTTAAGATGATGACCGAGTTTGTTATCATAAATAATAGCAAATCCATTTTTGCATGTTTTGATAGCTTCTGTGAACTGGGATCTCTCGGAACTTCATTTACAGTCTCGTATCATTATTAAATGACATTTCTTAGGCCGTAAATGTTATCGATTTTCAAAAGACATGCCAAAGATACTTATTTTTTATATTTTTATTGATTTTTAAATTTTAATTTCTTTTTAAAAAATTTATAAAAACCAAAAAATTTTTTGTGTTTTTTATGGTTTCTTATGTACATAAGATACAGAAATGAGTTTACCACCATCACTCATTCCTTTTACCTTTCAGCCGTTAAATAAAGACGTTTCGGAGACATGCTTCTCATACCAACTTTTTCGATCAAAAGTTGAATCTTTCTCCTTTGCAAGGGTTATGGTAAAGATTTCATCCCAGTTTGTATTCAGCCGACAAAGTATAGCTTCCTAGCGATTCCATTTCCACGATGCTCATTTTTTTTTGTATGTCTCCTTTATAAAATGGTAGCGAACACTGATTTGCTTGGCTCGTGATGTTGAACGTTTGTTAGCAGCTAGAAGCAATCGCACCCTTGTATCGTAGTACAGGGGAATCATATTGGAAATTGGAAAGCCATAATCTGTTACTGTGAACATATCCATATGATTTGCCACAACACCCAGATAAGGCAATATATTCAGCCTCTGTACTTGAGATGGCAGTGCACTTTTGCTTTTTGGATGACCAATTAACAAGTTTGTCATATAAGAATTAAGCGCTTTCAGATGTAGTACGTCTAGTGTCCTGACACCTCACGTGGTCTGCATTTGCATATGTTGTTAGAGACATACCGGTATCCTTCGAGTACTAGAGACCCATGTTAAATGGTTCCCTTAAGGTAATCTAAAAGTATGTTTTTAACCGCTTATAAGTGCTTTTCGTAGGCTTTGCCTGATACCGAGCACATAAGCAGACTGCATAGATATGGTCAGGTCTACTGGATGTAAGATACATAAGGGATCCAATCATGCCACGGTAAAGTGTAGTATCAACTGGTTTCCCCTGTAGATCTTCATCCAATTTACTTTTTTCTACCAAGGGTGTGTCGACAGAATCAGTAGTAAGCAAACCATATTTTTAACAATTTTAGAAGCATATTTAGATTGGTTTATAAAGAAGCTCTGGACTTAGGAAAATTTGTAATCCTAAAAAGAATGACATCTTCCCCATCATTGACATCTTGAACTTAGTGGTCATCTAATTAGCAAACTCATTACACATGGCAATATTAGTAGATGCATATATTATATCATCAACATAAATTTATACCAGTAATAAGTTGTTCCCAGCTTGCCATGTAAAGAGTGTTGGATCAACTGCACCTTTGGAGAAATGTTGTGAGATTAGAGAACTTGATAAGCATGTCCGTAAACCATTGCACGGGGTGCTGTTTGAGACCGTAGAGGCCTTTTTCATCTTAATAAAAACATGTAATGGGTTGTCTTGATCAACAAATCGTTCTGGTTAAGAAACATAGACCTCTTCTTTGAGCTCGCCATTTAAGAAATCCATTTTGACTTCCATTTGGTAGATCGTCATATTCTTATGAGCGGCATTTGCTATGAAGATACGGATGGCCTCTATTTTAGAAATTGATGCTAATGATTCCTCAAAATCGATTCCCTCTTCTTGTCTGAATCCTTGGGCAACTAGTCTGCCTTATTCTTTAGTACCCTGCCAGATTCATCTGTTTTGACCTTATAAATCCATTTGAGTTTGATCAAGAACACGTTATTTGGACACGACACCGATTCCCAAACTTCAAGTCTTTTAAATTTATGAATTTCTTCTTGCATTGCATCGATCCATGACGGTTCGGTCATCGCTTGTTTGAAGTTCTTGGGTTCTACTGAAGCAAGGAAGGCATCAAAATAACCCCACATGGCATCAGTTCTAAGTTGCTTCCTTATAGATATAGAGCGAGAAGGATCACCGATCACGGTTGCTATAGGATGATCCTTAGTCCATCTACCAAGGTGTTCAAATAGAGTGTGGATTTGTCTCACATTAGATGATGATCCTTGAGGAGTCGAGTCTTCATTAGGAGATTCGTTAAGTGGATCATCATGAAATGTTGGTGTTTTTGGTGATTCTTCAAAACCTTGAGAAATGATTGGAGACTGTTCATGTTCTTGTGATGAAGGAATACTTGTTGATGGAGCATCCTGGTCAATGGAAGTTGACACAGGAGAATCAGCTAATACTTCAGCTCTTGGAGTAGCAGCTTCTTGAACTAGAGAAACAGCAATTGGTGGAGGGTTAAAGTATTCATCGAACATTGGTTGAAACAAACGATCCCAATCATCTCTTTTTGGTGGAATACAAGGTTGTTGAGAAACAGGGTTTGGAACGAGTCCTGTACTAGATGTAGCAGGAGTCATATAATGAAGCCCGGGTCCTGAACTGAATTGTTCAGAAGCCATTGCTGTTAGCTCATCGAACGTTACATGGATTGTTTCAGTAATTATCCGGGTCCTTCTGTTGTAGATTCTGAACGCTTTCTTTGCAGGCGCGTAACCAACGAAAATCCCTATGTCTGCTTTTGCATCAAATTTACCCAGATCCTCATGGTCATTGGTAGGATAACAAAGTGAACCAAAGACATGAAAGAATGATAAGTCTGGTTTCTTGTCTTGCATAAGCTCGTATGGAGTTTTGTTGTATCAGAGGCGTATCAAAGAACGGTTTTGGGTATAACAAGCTGTATTGATAGCTTCGGCCCAGAGAAATAATGGAGCTTTAGAAAAGATTAGCATTGTTCTAGCAGCTTCAACAAGAGTCTGATTTCGCCTTTCGACAACACCGTTTTGCTGAGGAGTGCGAGCTACAGAAGTTTGATGCGAGATGCCAACATTTTCATACCATTCACGAAGTGTCTGATTGACAAATTTGGTTCCATTATATGTTCGAACATTCCAGACTGTGGCTTTCAAACGAACTTGAATATTTTGATGCATTTGATGATGGCCGCAGGAGCTTCATCTTTTGTCTTTAAAAATCTAACCCAAGTAAATCTTGAGTAATCGTCGACTATCACTAAGATATACCTTTTCCCGTTAATACTAGCTACATGCATCGGGCCACACAAATCCATATGCAAAAGTGATCCGTCTCCGAATACGCTATACGTAAATATATAGTATAAGGATAGGACAATTATAGTATAGTAAGTATTTTCTGTCGGGTTCAAGATAAACGCTTTTAACCAAAACATTATATCAAAAACCTCCCGGGTCGTTTTCCCTTGACGAAGTGCGAATTGAGAATCGGTTAAGTCTGTGATCGCGCATTTTGAATGGTTTCAAATTTTTAAATTGATTATCTACTTCTACAAATAAAAGAACATAAATCATATAAAGAAAAATTAACGACTAAGCAATTTTTCGGAACCAATAAAATCACTTCACTTCAATGTCTTGATAGCACAAAATAAATAAGAAGAAGATTAGTGGTGTTTGTGGTGGTTGCGATTTGCTTAAGAGAGAAAGAGAGAAAAAATGGAAGGATTACTTTCAAATGAAAAGTTACAAATGAACCAACACCCTCTCCATCCTTGGAGAGGGGTATTTATAGTTAAGACTAAAAGGCTTGCATGCTTTTAGTAAGTCTACGGGCCAGGCTCGGGTTTTTGCCCGATACACGTGACCAATTAGATTACAAATAAGAGCCCGTTTACCCGTCTAGCCTATTACAACGTATATTAATTTAGTGACCGAGACCTAATATAGTTATGAACGAACTTCCATTGTTCGACTCAATATTTTGAGGCTAACAATCTCCCCCGAAGTGAGTTCATTGTGACACTCCTTCGTGAGATCAATGAGATTGCTTTTGTCGTTAAGCTCTTGTGATCTTTGTCTCTGTCTACGTTGTAGGCTTGTTCCTTCATGCTTTGTGATCTTTGATCTTGAGCCTTTGTCATTGTCTTTAGACTTTGTCTTTTTCGTCCGAGATCTTTAAATCTTTATCCTTCCGTCTTGATCGTCTTTGCCACCTTGCGATCTTGTGTCTTGACCAACATGCTCATACTTTGTATCTTTGGTATGTGCTTAATTACACATACCATTTTTCATTAAAAACGGACTTAAATGACTAAAAATGTACAAAAAATACATTGTATTTGTATGTTTTGCATTTGAATTGTGCAGGAACGGATATTCAAAAAGAAAGCCAAAAACGACCAATAACTAAGCACGGGATGGAAAAGACAAAGTCAATCCGAAGCCAAAGTAAGTCAAAGTCAAAAGTCAGCCACATAAAGAAAATAAAACTTGTGGGTCTAAAGCGGCAAAACCTCCAATGAGGTTACAAGAGATCAAGGGGCAAAGCTGCCAACTTACCCAAACTCCATCTTTTCCCACCCAACAAAACCCAGGTACAACTAGGGGATGTCGTCCCATACCT
>BQNB010184233.1:0-12328 GCA_026074375.1 Tanacetum coccineum
CTTATTTTTATGTGTAGAGTCATCCACAGAAAGAAGATCAAGGCTAAGTCAATAGTGGATGCTCAAGGCATATGACATGGAACATGTCCTATCTCTCAGACTTCAAGGAATTTGATAGAGGATATGTTACCTTTGGGAGAGGATCCAAAGGAGGGAAAATTACTGGTAAAGGAACTCGTAAAACTAGTAAGCTTGATTTTGAGGATGTGTACTTTGTCAAGGAGTTGCATTTTAACCTTTTTAGTGTTTTACAGATATGTGACAAAAAGAACTCTTTTTACTGACACTGGATGTTTTGTTTTGTCTCCTAACTTTAAGTTAGCTGATGAAAGTCAAGTTTTACTTAAAGATCCTGGAAAGAACAATATGTATAGTGTTGATATGAAGAATATGTGTTTAACTTGTCTTGTTGCAAAGGCCACACTTGATGAATCAATGCTATGGCATAGGAGGCTAGGTCATGTAAATTTTAAAACTATTAATAAACTTGTAAAGGAAAATCTTGTGAGAGGTTTACCTACAAAACATTTTCAAAATGATCAAACTTATGTTGCTTGCCTTAAGGGAAAGCAAAACAAAGCCTCTTGTAAGTCCAAGATTTAGAACTCTATCATACTTAGCCTTCATTCATGTTACATATGGACTTGTTTGGTCTAACTTTTGTGTGCAGCTTAATGAATAAGAAATATTGTCTAGTTGTCACTGATGATTATAGAAGATTTACTTGGGTTTTCTTTCTAGCATCTAAGGATGAGACTAGTAGCATTCTTAAGAGATTTATAACCGAGATAGAAAATTTAGTTGATAAGAAAGTAAAGATTATCAGATGTGACAATGGAACAAAGTTCAAAAATAGAGTTATGAGTGAGTTTTATGAAAAAAGGCATTAAGAAGGAATTTAGTGTAGCTAGAACTCCTCAGCAAAATGGTGTTGTTGAAAGGAGAAATAGGACACTAATTGAGGCTGTTAGAACTATGTTAGCTGACTCTAAGTTATCTACTACATTTTGGGCTGAAGCAGTTAATACTGATTGCTATGTGCAGAATAGGGTATTAGTAGTTAAGCCTCATAGCAAGACCCCTTATGAACTATTTAGAGGTAGAACACCTGCTCTAAGATTTATGAGACTATTTGGGTTTCATGTTACCATTATTAATACCTTAGATTATTTGGGCAAGTTTGATGGAAAGTCAAATGAAGGATTCTTTGTGGGATATTTAATGAATAGTAAGGCTTTTAGGGTATATAACATTAGAACTAGGAAAGTAGAAGAAAGTTTACATATTTGGTTCATGGAGGATAAGCCTATTATTACAGGTGATGGACCAAAGTGGCTGTTTGATATTGATGTTCTAAGAAAATCAATGAATTATGTGCCAGTTGTTGCAGGTACAAACTCTAATGATTTTGCAGGTACAGAAGAAAATATTGGTGCAGGTCATTCAAGCAAGGAGACAGGATCTAGGCAAGACTAAATTTTGATGCCACTATGGAAAGATGGTTTACTATTTGATTTTTCTTCAAAGAATGCTAGTAATGATGAACCACAACCTTCTAGTGATGCAGGAAAGAAGGATGATGAAGGTTTTGATATGTGTGAAAACACATATCCATTTTATATCAAAATAGACCCTAAAAAGACAAAATTGTACTTTAAATGCTTGAATATTGCTTGTTTTGTCTCTGTGATTGTGTAGGTGCGGATATTGCAAAAATCACAAGAAAATGGACAAAAAACCGGACAAACACGGACACGAAAATGGAAGAGCACACAAAGAGCCAGGAGAATGCTATCAATGGTCAACAAAGTCAAATCTCAGTCAACCTAAGTCAAACCACAAAATGACAAAAATCCAAAGTTTCTAAATCAGTTCCTCATAATTCATAAAATTGCAAATCTAGTCTCTTAACCTTACACGGGCCTTAGTTATTTATAAATTCAAAATCCTTAACCTATGTAACTAAGCCCAAAACCAAACACTATGGCCCAAGTCATTGTATAAGCTCAAGTTAAAAGACCCTATCCTACTCAGTCAAACGTATAAACAAGTAAGAAAAAAGGCGGGTAAAACAGTTTCTACTGTTCATCGTCTCTAAGAAGATTTAACAGGGTAAGATCAAGGGCAATTTTAAATTAAGACAGAAAGGGTAATTCAAGGGACAAAGTACACGCTGGCAGGGTAAAATGTCATCCAAGCTCTCTCATTGGCCAATACCTATAAAGGAGGATCACAGATTAGCAAAAGAAACACACAAGGGAATAGATATTTTGCACTCATCTTACTCTCAGAAGAAGCACAAAGGTGTCACAATCACGGATTGCCAGTGGCAATCCGTGTGACAAAAATTTAATCCAACGGTGTGCAAGATGGATCCAATGATTGAGAAATTATCAAGGGCCAATGTTGAGAGGAGCGTGTAACAACCAAAGGGTCTGGAAGTTTCAGCATAAGGCTATAAATAGCCTCTCATTCTCACATACATGGAATAACCTAGTTTTTAGCTTTTAAGTTTTAGTAAAATTTAGCTTTAGCTTTTAGTGTTAGCTTAATGTAATTTTTCATTAAAATCTCTTGTAATTTCCTTTTAAATAATGTAATCAAGCTTTTCAGTTAATAAAATTTAAGTTCTCTTTTATAAAAGTGTTATGAGCTCTCTATAAGCTCTAGTGATAGTGTACGGATTCATAAGTTCTTATAAGCTCTCACAAGTCTATAAGCTTGTGATTGAGCTACATTGTTTATTTAATCAACTTAAACCTTTAAAATCAGCTAATTACCTTGGATTATTAGATTTAGAAGCTGATGAAAGGGAAGCTAGCAAGGGATGAGCTTCCATCGACTTTTACTGGCTTATCCTTGATAAGCCAGAGCTGTTGATAAGCTCATTGAGCACTTAAGCCTTTGTTTTGCTAAGGCCAATGTAAGTTCTTCATTTAGTTTCCTATCTTAAATATTAATAGTGAAGCTTTGCTTATTTGCTTGTTAATTGCTTAATTTGCTATCTAGTTGCTTATTTGTCCTTTATATTGTCTTAATGTGCTTATTATTCATGTCTTTTTATCTGCTTTTAGCTAATATAGTGTAGATCTTAGTATTTCATAATCTGTCCAAAAATCATAAAAAAAATCCAAAAATAATAGTTCAATTAGTGTAGCTTACTATTTATGGCTTATTGTATGCTTAGGATTGCTTATTAGGCTTGCTAAAAGTTGTGCATAATCTGGTTAATAAGTTTTGTTAACTAGATTTTAAATCTCCAAGCTAAATTGAAATCTGTCTAAATATAAAGGGGTGTTTGGATTAATGCAGTTTGACCTCTTAAAGTCAAACTGAATTGTGCAATTTATTTTGGTTAGTTTGATTTTCAAATTTGATTAGGTTTTGAGCAGGTTTGTAGGATTATTTTAAGCTTAATATCACATTTGAGGCTTATCTTTTTGTTCCTGCTCCAGGGAGGGAGGTTTTCGCAATTACTAGAATAGAGTTAGAAAATTTGAAACCATTAGCCTTTCATAGAACTTGGGTTATTGACTTGTTTAAGAGTTTAGAACCACACTCATTGAGTGTGGGTCTAGTTGTAGAATAATAACCAACTTCTGGTTCTGCAAATTTTTTTTTTTTTTCCCATATACCCCACTTTCTTTACACCCCCATTATTTTACACTAATTTTTTGTCCCTTGTGGTCAATTGCCAACAAGCAAGTAGTAACTGCGATACTACTGTTTTCTTTTCATTTGCATTTAAGCTAGTTTAAAATAAGTTTTAGGTTTTAAAATTGGTAGGCTCATAGTTTAGTTATAGATTAGTGGTTTAAAGTTTAATTTTCTATTTCTAGCTTTATTACTAGGGTCACATTAGCTTACTAAGTTTAAAAAATCCTTAAAAAAAACCAAAAACCAGTACTAGTAACTAGACTTTGCTTGCTTTTTAAAAATTTCGATTTTTAGCTTATAAGATTCCAGTTTTATGTTATAATTATTGCTTTAAGTAGTAGGACAAATGTTGTCAAAAGACTCAGCTACTTTTATAGCTTAATGTGCATTATAGCTTAAATAGATATTGAGTTTTATTTAAATTTCTAAGTTAGCCTCTCTAGTTCCTATCTATTTAAGATAGCTTATAGTGTTTTTATGCTTAAGTAAGCTTTTCAATTTTAGTATACTATACATAATTACTTTCTAGGACAATTTTGTTTTTACAATTCTTTGCAGCCTTAAATGAGTTGTAGCATTTAAGCTTTTTAGGGCTCGGTTTGCGAATTATCGTTATTCTGGTTCCACGTTTTGAAAAATTTGAAAATTAACTGTACCTTAGAATGCTAATGATGGTTTATGTATTCTAAATTTAAAGCTTAAATTTGAAAACAAAAACTGTAAGCTAACTAAATTTAAAGCTCAAATTTGAAAACAAAAACTGTAAAGCTCAAATTTGAAAACAACTCATTTTAAGCTCAAATTTGAAAACAAAAACTGTCCAAGAAAGCTAATGATGTATAGTAAACTAACATTTGTAAAGTACTTAGATTAAAACACTATAAGCTATCTAAATTTGATGATTTAAGAGGCCTAACTTAGAATTTTGAACTAAAAACTCAAAATTTATTTACAGCTATATGGCACATTAAGCTATTGAAAGTAGCTGAGCTTTTGACAATTATTCATACTACTTATTAAGCTATAATTATCAACCATATAAAAATGGATAGCTTATAAGCTAAAAATCTAATTTTAAAAAGCTAGTCTGTTACTTATTGTTTTTGGTTTTTTTTTAAAGGTTTTTTTAAAACTTTTAGAAGATACTGTTCCAAGTAATTAAAGCTAGAATTGAATTTAACTTTTCTAAAATAAATAGTTCCTATATATAAACTTTGAGCCTACTCAATTTTAAAACCTTAAATATCTTATTTAAACTAGCTTAATGTAAATGAAAAAGGAAACAACACTAAGTTCAGTAACTGTGTTACAACTGTGATTTGCAATTGACCAAAGCGAAAATAAATTTGCACGGTAAAATGTTGGTTTTTATTCTGCACTAGATACACTCACTTGAGTGTGTCTAAACTCTTTACAAGCCAATTACAAGTTCTAGAACACGGCTAGCTGGCTCAAATTTTCCTTGTACTTGCTTGGAATTGAAAAAACTCCCCCTGGTGAAGGAACAAAAAAGATTAGCCTTCAAATGATATTAAGCTTAAACTTAATCTTCAAACCTGCTCAAATCCTAATTCAAATTTGAAAATCAAACTAACCAAAAAAATTTGCATCACAAATTCAGTTTGAATGTAAGAGGTCAAACGGCATTAATCTAAACACCCTCTTTATATTTTAGACAGATTTCTATTTAGCTTGAGATTTTTAATAATTCTAGTTAACAATGCTTATTAACATGATTTTGCACAAACTTTTAGGTAGCCTAATAAGCACTCCTAAGCATACAAAATGCAATACAATAGTAAGCTACACTAATTGATACTATTATTTTTGGATTTTTATGATTGTGGGGACCATATTATGAAATACTACGATCTACACTTATATTAGCTAAAAGCAGATAAAAAGACTTGAATTAATAAGCACATTAAGACAATATAAAAGGAAAAATAAGCAACTAGATAGCTAAATCTAAGCCAATTAACAAGCCATAAATAAGCAATGCTTTCAATTATTAATATTTTTATGATAAGGAACTAAATGAAGAACTTACATTGGGCCTTAGCAAAACAAGGCTTAAGTGCTCTATGAGCTTTTCAACGCGGCTATGGCTTATCAAGATAAGCCCCCATGTAAAAAAAGGACACTGCCGGAAGCTCATCCTTGCTACCTTCCCTTCAATAAGCTTTTCTAAATCTAATAATCTAGGGTAATTCGCTGATTTGTAAAGGTTTAAGTTGATTTAAAATGGGATCAAGTAGCTCATTCACAAGCTTATAGACTTGTGAGAGTTTTAGAACTTATGAATCCGTTACCACGATCATAGAGCCCTTATAGAGAGTCATAACACTTTTTATAAAGAGAACTTAAATTTTATTAACTGAAAAGCTTGATTACATTATTTAAAAGGAAATTACAAGAGATTTTAATGAAAAATTA
Organism: Tanacetum coccineum; assembly: GCA_026074375.1. Taxonomy (NCBI): domain Eukaryota; kingdom Viridiplantae; phylum Streptophyta; class Magnoliopsida; order Asterales; family Asteraceae; genus Tanacetum; species Tanacetum coccineum. The sequence goes on from BQNB010184233.1 coordinate 6,094, forward strand.
CATTAAGCTAACACTAAAGCTAAAGCTAAATTTTACTAAAACTTAAAAGCTAAAAACTAGGTTTTTCAGCTGTCTTCGCCTATTAACTCTCTGGTGTGAGAATGTAAGGCTTTTAACTAGCACTTATGCGGAAATTTCAAGTACCCATTAGTTGTTAAACGATGCCTGCTCAACATTAGCCCGTGATCTATTTCTCAATCTTTGGATCCATCTTGCACGCCCGTTGGATTAAGTTTTTGTCACACGGATTGCCAGCGTGGCAAATCCGTGGATTGTCGACACCTTTTGTGCTTTTCTAAAGAGTAAGATAAGTTGCAAAATATCATTCTACTTGAGTGTATTCTTTTGCTAATCCGTGATCGCTCTTTGTTAGGTATTGGCCAATGGAGTGCTTGGATAACATTTCTACCCTGCTAGCGTGTACTTTGTCCTTGAATTTACATTTCTAGTCCTTAATATTAATACTTTCCCTTGATTTGACCCGTGGTTAAATCGTAGAGATGATGAATAGTAGAAACTGTTTTACCCCTTTTTTCTTACTTGTTTATACGTTTGACTGAGTGGGATAGGGTATTTTGACTTGAGCTTATACAAATGATTGGGCCACTTAGTAAACTGTTTGGTTTTGGGGTTAGTTACGTAGGTTATGATTTTTGATATATAAAGAACTAAGGCCCGTTTTGGGTTAAGGGACTAGATTTGCAATTTTATGAATTATGAGGCACTTATTTGGAACCTTTGGATTTTTGTCATTTTGGGGTTTGACTTAGGTTGATTGAGATTTGACTTTGTTGTCCATTGATAGCATTCTCTCGGCTCTTTGCGTGCTCTTCCGTTTTCGTATCCGTGTTTGTCCAATTTTTTATCCGTTTTCTTGTGATTTTTGCAATATCCGCACCTACACAATCACAGAGACAAAACAAGCAATATTCAAGCATTTAAAGCACAATTTTGTCTTTTTAGGGTCTATTTTGATATAAAATAGATATGTGTTTTCACACATATCAAAATTCCCCAAACTAAGCGATTGCGTGTCCTCACGCAATATTATATGCCTTATAACCAAATACCTCAAAACTTCCCCAAACTAAACCTTTGAAAAAGTAGAAAGATTTTTGTGGAAAAATTAAGAAATCACAAGTTATAAAACACCCCGCTTCCCATTTTTCAAAGATTTTTTCTATTTTTATGATTTTTCATAATAATTTCCTAACTACAACTTATTCTTGTGTGACATAATGTATTGTTCTCATTACCTTTTGGTAACTTTTAGGATCACGGAACAAAAAGCACTTAAAAGTGTCTAAAAAGATAAATTCATCGTCCCCGATTTTCACTTCTCCATGCCAAGCTTAAAAACAAGATCATTGTAAATTACAAGTCATGATGCTAACCATTTACTCATAAAAGCAATTGTGTACTGACTGTTTCCTCCCCTTATTCCCTAATTTTGTAGCTCATGATTTTAAATATGTCTTATACCGAAGGATCTTTTTAAGACTTTATTTGATTCTTATTAATTCAAAAAAATAAGCGTAACGATTTAAAAACGCAATAATTAGCTCGAGGCGACTAAAATTTGGCTTTTATTAGGTTACTTAAGCAAGGCACCATTCATGTCATATACCCTAAGGCTCTTTAAGACATAAATGGACCAATCTTATTTGCACCATATACCCTAAGGCTCTTTAAGGTACAAACAAGACAACTTCAATCATTCCATATACCCTAAGGCTCTTTAAGGAACGACTAAAGCAAAAATTAAGCAACAATATCCATTCCATATACCATTAGGCTATTTAAGGAATGAATAAGGCTATAATTTCACTTATTAGATTCTACTTACCCCATATACCCTAAGGCTCTTTAAGGAATAAGCAAAATATTTATTAATGTGATACATATAGTATGCCAAATTAAGTATTCCTGATGTGTACTCATCTTAATCACAAAGGAACTAAAGAAAACTTCTATTAACTAATTATTAACCAAAAAACCGCACAACTCTATTTATTAAACATTTATATATAAAGGTAAAACAAGCTAATGGGAGAAAAAGCCACAATTAACACTCATGAGCTTTAAAGAAATCCAACTATTCTATGTTTAGCATCACAACTTATACTCTACTCCATCATCTCTTGTTCTTCACAATTTAAAATTTATAATAAAGAAACCCGTGAATACTTAGCCTATTGAATTAAGATCGGCACTTTAACAAGTCACATTGACTGGCAACAATCTTAACTCTAATAAATTGATCTTCACAAATTTAAAATCAACTATGGGAACTTGCAAAGTCTTGACCTTTTCAAGCTAGACTTGCGTTTTATAGCTCATTGTACAAAAGATTAGCAAAGACAATCTATAAAAAGTTAAGGAGAAAGCTAAGGTATAAAACCGATCGGGTCAATATTTACTTTTATTCTCACTAACGGAAAACCTACATTCGTGTCAACTATTATAGTTTTTTTAATTTATTTTTTATTTATTTTTTTAAAAGGAAAAGTTGATATTAAGATTTTAAATTTTAAAATTTTGGTGGGAAAACGGGGTACGTAAGAACAACGGGTAAAAATAGGCAAGATCATATCGAAGATATACTACCTCATACTAAAATCAAACATTGTCCTCAATGTTTCCTAGCCTAAGACTTAAAAACCCCATACTATAACTCAAAAAGGTCGAATGTATAACTCAAACATGAAGAAAGTGTCACAAAAATCTTAAGCCGTTTATTTAGTCGATAATAATCTTAGGATATCGGATTTCCCCAAACTAATTGCAAGCAAAGGCTAGGAAGCTCGAGTGGACCGGGACAAAACACCGAACACGAGAGTCTTCAGAAATTTTTGGGTTAATCCTACAAACAATCACAAGCACAAACAACAAGAATCGGAAGAGTACAAGCCTCCTCACATCACAATATAAATAAGAAAGAAGAAAAATGGATAAGCATGGGGTGCCTCCCACGAAGCGCTTTCTTTTTGATAGCCGAGTCACATAGCTTGACTCGATCCCCGAATTTATTCGTCCTTAGAGAAAGTTTGGAGATCCTGGACTACCTTGGGTGGTAAGTCCCCTCCGAAGTAATGATTCACATGATGACCATTCACCTTAAAGTTTGGACCATCGGGTTGAGATAACTCGATGGTTCCGTATGGAAAAACTTTGGTGATGGTGAAAGGTCCTGACCAACGAGTTTTTAAGCTCTCTGAGATATCAATAGACGAGAATTGAAGAGTAAAACTCGATCACCAACCTTGAAAATGCGGTTTTTGATCTTAGAGTCGTGAAGCTTCTTCGTCCTCGCTTTATATATCAAAGAATTCTTGTAAGCTTGATCACAAAGCTCATTAAGTTCACTAAGTTGAAGCTTCCGGTGATCACCCGCGGTTTTAAGATCAAGATTATCATGTTTATAAAGAGCCCAATATGCATTATGCTCTAGACTCGATAGGTAATGGCAAGACTCCCGTACACAGATTGTGAGGGGCGTACAACCAATCCACGGTGGTCTTAAAAGCGTTACGAAATGCCCATAAAGTGACATCCTAGATTTGTCGACCACGAGCATGGCACGGTTTCCACCAACCGTCCTAATCTAGAAAATACGTTTCAAAACCGCGATTGACACCCTCCATTGACCTCTATTCGTGTTGATGGTGGTAGAAGTAGCAAGACGATGAGTGACCCCATACTTAGACATTACTTTAACAAATTGATCATTACAAAAATGGGTCCCACGATCGCTTATAATAGCTCTAGGTGTTCCGAATCGGGCGAAAAGAGATTTTAAAAACTTAACCACTACTCGAGCATCATTTGTGGGGAGCGCCTTTGCTTCAACCCTCGAAAGATAATCAGCGGCTACGAGGATGTATTTATTCCCATGTGAAGACGGAAATGGTCCCATAAAATCAATACCCCATACATCGAAGATTTCACAAACTTGAATAGCGTTTTGAGGCATCTCATCTCGTTGTGAAATTTTGACTTATCTTTGACACGTATCACAAGATTTGATCATAGTATGGGCATCTTGATATATGGGCGGCCAAAAGAAACCGGCATCAAATACTTTTCAAAGCGATGAGATGCAGCTATGATGGCCCCAGATGGGGTCCTTCATGACAAGCTTTGAGGATATCATTAGCTTCTTGCCCATGCACACACCTTCGAATGATTTGATCCGCACAAATACAAAAAAGATAGGGATCGTCCCAGAAATAATGTTTAACGTCCTTGAAAAACTTCTTCTTTTGTTGAGTTGTCATTCCTTTGATGATAAAATTCCCCACATGGAAATTTTCATAGTCCACAAACCATAGGGTACTTTCACTAGAAATTTTACCAAGAGTCTCTAAAGGAAAATTTTCATTTATGTCTTTATTTTCTAACACATCCTATGAGATTCTCAAGTCTATATAAATGAACGGCGACCGCGAGGTTTCTCACATACTTTTTTTATCACGAATGGTGATATCAAATTCTTGTAGGAGGAGAACCCACCGGAGCAATCTCAACTTGGCATCTTGTTTATTCGTAAGGTATTTTAAAGCCGAGAGATCTGTATACACTATGCTTTTAGATAAGACAAGATATGGCCGAAAACGTTAACAAAAGCATACACCAACGGCAGCATTTCTTCTCGTACGTATGTAATGAATTTGAGTTTCGGTCATTGTCTTACTAGCATAATGTATAGGCTGAAAATGCTTCATCTTTCGTTGTCCTAAAACCACACCAATCGCGAAGTCGCTAGCATCACACATAAGTTCGAAAGGTAGGTTCCAATCTAGGATAACTAAGATCGGAGCTTCGGTAAGCTTATTTTTAAAGATGTCTCAAAAGCGATCAATACAAGCCTTAGAAAAGCACAAACAAAACGGTGTTTCCTTCTCAGTAAGAGTGAGTGGGATCTGTCTAGCTATTTTGGCAAATCTTGGAATAAAGCGTCCGGTAAAGAACCCGCAAGTGAGCTAGAAACTCCTAACACCTTTTTACGGTAGTCGGGTGAGGGAGCTTAACGATAACATCGACTTTAGAAAGATGACCTCAATTCCCGACTTCGAAATTTTATGACCTAACACAATTCCTTCTCTACACATAAAGTGGCACTTCTCCCAATTAAGAACTAAATTCGTGTCTTCACACCTTTTTAGCATATTTGCTAAATTGGAGAGGCACGAATCAAAACTATCCCTAAAAACTGAGAAATCATCCATAAACACTTTCCATAGTTCTTTTTGATCAAGAACATGAAATATGCCCTCAATACACCGTTAAAAAGTACCGAGAGCATTACACAAGCCAAAAGGCATGCGACGGTACGCGAAAGTTCCATACGGGCATGTAAAAGTAGTTTTTCTCCTGGTCTTGGGGATCTATTGGCATTTGAAAATACCCTGAAAATCCATCTAGAAAACAATAAAACTCATTTCTGGCTAATCTTTCTAACATTTGATCCATAAATGGCAATGGAAAATGATCTTTTCGAGTCGCTTTATTTAATTTCGTATAGTCGCTACAAACTCTCCACCCGGTAACTAAACGTGTTGGAATTAATTCATTCTCTTCATTAGCAATGACGGTTATTCCACCTTTCTTGGGAACACATTGCACTGGACTAACCCATGGGCTGTCAGAGATCGGGTAAATCATTCCGGCATCAAGAAGTTTTAGGACCTCTTTTTTTATTACCTCATGAATTTTTGGGTTAACCCATCTTTGAATTTGAACCGTAGGTTTGTAATCATCTTCCATCAAGATTTTGTGGGTACAAAAACGAGGGTCGATACCCTTGATGTCGGTGATTTTCCAAGGAATAGCCCCTTTGTGAGATTTGAGCACCTTTAATAGAGCATCTTTTTCATCATTTTCTAAACCTTTTGTAATAATAACTGGTAACTTGTCGTTTTCTTCCAAGAAAGCATATTCTAAGTGAGACGGAAAATCTTTTAATTCTAATTCTGGAGGCTCTTCAATTAAAGATTTTGCTTCGGTTATTTCACTTAGTTTAAGGTCCATCGAAGGAGGTTGAAACGGGTCATTATTTAGCAATTTTTCAATCAAACAAATATCTTCCTTCGGATATTTTGAAAAGTGATTTGTAAATTATTTTGAAAAGTGATTTGTTGATTCATCTGATGGCTTATTGAGATTTTATCGTGCTTTGAATTTCATTCTTAAGGTCTCCTTTCAACGAGTTGATTTGACTTTGCATGTTCCTTAA
>BQNB010184234.1:1662-12328 GCA_026074375.1 Tanacetum coccineum
TTAAGATTAGGATATTGGATTTCCCAAATAAAGCTGAGGATTTAAAGCTCGAGTGAACGAAGGATTAAACATTGAGCACGAGAGGCTTCAAAATCCAGGCAATCCTGGACATACATTACAAAAACACAAGCAAACGAGAAAGGAATAGGCGAGCCTCCACACAACAAAAAACACTTATTCATTACTACTACTACGGATAAGCATGGGTTGCCTCCCACGAAGCGCTTGTTTAGGGTCACTAAGCTTGACCCATTCCCCAAATTTATTGGTCCTTGGGGAAGGTTTAGAGATCCGGGATAGCCATTTATGGTACGTCCCCTCCATAGTAGTGCTTAAGTCTATGACCGTTCACCTTAAAGTTTGGCCTGGAGTTTTGAGATAACTCGACGGTGCCATAAGGGAATACTTGGGCAATGGTGAACTGTCTGGACCAATGGGATTTTAACTTTCCCGAGAAAATCTTCAATCGAGAGTTAAAGAGGAGGACTCGATCACCAACGTTGAAAACGCGGTTTTTGATCTTGGAGTCATGGATTCTCTTTGTTTTCTCTTTAAAGATCAAAGAGCTCTCACAGGCTTGATCACGAAGTTAATTTAATTCATTGAGTTGAACTTTTCGGTGATCACCCGCAGTCAAAAAGTCAAAGTTTGCATGCTTCAAGGCCCAATAGGCTTTGTGCTTGAGCTCGATCGGTAGATGGCATGCCTTTCCGTACACGAGCTTGTAAGGAGTACACCCGATAGGTGTTTTGTAAGCGGTACGGAAGGGGCAAAGTGCGTCATCTAATTTATCCGACCAAGAGGCACGGTTCTCGCCTATGGTCCTTTCAAGAATTCATTTTAAACCACGGTTGGAGACTTCCACTTGCCCACTAGTTTGTGGGTGATATGCGGTAGCAAGACGGTGAGTGACACCGTACTTAAGCATGACCTTTGCAAATTGGTCATTGCAAAAGTGCGTACCGCGATCACTAATGATAGCGCGGGGAGTTCCAAACCGAGCAAAGAGAGATTTAAGAAATTTACAAACAACTCGGGCGTCATTGGTGGGGAGCGCTTTTGCTTCAACCCATTTCGACAAGTAATCGACCGCCACGAGTATGTACTTGTTCCCTCGTGAAGACGGGTAATTGTCAAACGTAATGACAATCGTATACAATCCTCCCCGGCAGCGGCGCCAAAATTGACAATGAAATAAATTCAACCCTTTATATATATTAAATATAACAAATATATAAATATATAATAAGAATAAAAAATCTCAATGTAGAAAATCCGAAAGTATGATTCCCGGGTCGTTATCCCCAACGAGGAATGCAATGGAAAGTCGGTTGTTGGTTTGATATTTGATGCTTGAATGGAACAAAGATTTTGATTGGTTATCTAAGTCTATGGGAAAATTAAGGAAATTTAAATTAAAACAATTAAAGCAACACAATTTTAAACTAAAAACGAAAACGGGAATCCTAAAAACGCGACTAATTATCAACTAAGGCAAATATTAACCCTAAAAATATAAACTTAGTTTCTAAACCTCTAAATTGACAAAAGAAAATTTTCTAAAAAGGAATTATATTTTTTTGACTTCTTAATAATTTTTTATGAATTAAAAACCTATTTAATCTATTTAAAATTTTAGAAAATAACAAATTAAAACCTAAAATTTTCAAAAAAATGATTTTCTACTTTAGAAAAGTCTAAAATATCATAAAAACTCATCAAAATATTTTTCACTACCTTTTATAATTAAAAACTAATTCCTAAAATTAATTTAAAAAGCTAAAAATGAAATTTAAAATCTAAAAATGATAAAAATGTTTTTAAAGTTTGTAAACCTTAAAATATTAATTCTAAAACTAAAATCTATTTTTCTGAATTAATTTTCTATTTTTAAATGATTTTCTAAATTTTTAAACTTCGAAAAATAAATAAAAATAACAAATAAAGGAGAAAAAATCTAAAAAAATGCGGGAAAGTCCTAAAAGTTGTAAAGATCCTAGGAAAAATAAGCTGGTTAAGCCAGCTTATCAAATAAACTCTAAAAGCTCAGAATAAGCTACGAAGTATAAATGAAAAGGGGCTCAAAAAGTTGATAAAAGATTAATGTTTGCAAACTTAGACAGAAAAGACCCAAGGGCAGGAGTGGTATGTGTTGGTGTTAAATGGCGATTGGTTGAATTGTAAGAGTCCAGGTTCGAGCCTTGTGCTCACCTTGGACTTCCAAAACTCCCAATGCGTTTTTCTTTTTGTAAATTTTTACCAGCTTATAAATAAGCTGTAAATGGACAACTTTAATGAAAACAAAAAATTTTAGAACTAAAAAATAAGCACGAAATAAGTAAGTTAAAAAGACATAAATGTTTTTTTACACTAAGTGCTAAAATGCTAAACTGTTGTGCTTTTTTATCACAAATAACAAAAGGGAACTCAAAATAAGCTAAAAACAAGATAACAAACTAATAACCTAATAAGCAACTTAAGGACAAAAATAAGCTACAGAATAAGCTTAAACCTAAGCTAAATGACAAAAAAAAAAACAATAAGCAAATAAGCCTAAATAAGCAAAAGAGCTTTTTGGCCAAACTGTTAAGCAAACAGCCAAAAGGGAACTTTTCTAGCTTTAAAATAAGCCAGCAAACAGATCCTTATGGCTTAGTGGCTTATACCACTAAAAAGCTTGGCCAAAAAGCTACTTAAATCAACAATCAAAAAGCAGTTTGAAATTCAAATAAGCCCTTAAAAAGCTTAATGAAAAAGCTAATTTACACAGATTCAACACTTAGAAAGTTTTTTGCAATATTCACAAAACCAACTTTTGAGCTTAAATAGAACCATATGAATATGAGACCAACAAACAGATCAAATTTAAACCTCAAAAACTTATATCATTAATCAAAAAGCATTTTGAAATTCAGAATAAGCTATAAAGAGCAAATGAAAAAGCATTTTCTCAAATTTTCAACACTTAGCAAATTTTTTTTTGACAGATGTGACAAAACCAAAAATGACAAATGCAGGCCTATTGACTTTAATTCTAAGGTGTTTTAACACTTGCATAAACACAAAAACATCTCAAAACTACAAGATTCAAAGGCATAATCAAATAAGCAGATAAAATGAGCTATAAGCTCACAGATTCAAACCACAAACTCTTAAAACCTTGATTCTGAGTTTTAACACTTAAAAACTTAAACAAACTGAATTTTTGGACTAATCTAAGCTAAACTAAATTGACTCAAGTGTCAAAATGCATTTTTGACCCATTTTCACCCATGAAAACAGTTAAACCAAACACCCCTTTAAAAGTTAAAATGCCTTTTCTAACTTGAAAACTTAAAATTTAGAAACAAAACCTTAAAGACCAGATGTCTAACAAGAATAATAAGCAATATTAAGCATATTTAAACAACTAATAAGCACTCAAATAAGCTAAAACAGATTATGCTATTTTAAAAAAAAAAGCATATAAGGACATTTTTTTAAAGCGCGCGCAACTTTGCACAACTAATTTTTAAACTACAACCTAGGTAAAATAAGCACTAAACATCATAAACAAGCAATAAAAAAAAAAGAAAAAAAAAAAAAAAACAAAAAAAAAAAAAAATAAAAAAGAACAAAACAAAAAAGAATAAGCTAATATAAGCAAAGAAGGAAGTTCCAATACTTTAGTTCTACATTAAATAAGCTAAAAATGGAAAAATGAAGACTTACAAAAGCCCTTGCTCAAAACAGGGCAAATAAGCTTATAATAAGCTAATCTACAAGCTCTAGCTTGTCAAAAGATAAGCTAGTGACAGCAATAAGCCCTTCCCTTTTTGGCTTATCATCCATTTCAGCTTTTTGAGTAATTTTTGAGTTAAAATAGGCTTAAGCACTTCAAGCATAAGAAAAGCTTGAATAGTTTAAGCAAACAATTTGTTTTTTTTAAAATAACAAGTTTAAAAAGAGCTTTGTGATCGTATAAAGACAGTTTTTTTAAATGATAAAACACTTAACTTTAAACACACATTTCATAAAAACTTAACTTTCATTAAACTTTAAATCTTAGTACAAGGTTAAAAAGAAATTACAATAAGCTAAAACTAAACTAATATAAGCTGAAAAAGATAAAAACTAGGTAAAAAAACTCTAACATCCCCAAGGGCTTACAATGAGTCCTATTTATACTAAGCTATTGAAGGTTCTAGGATGTGTGATTTCTTTGTGAGAGAGACTGAGAGTGTGCTTGTTGTGTGAGAGCCTTCAAAAGTAAATCTTGGCCATCAAATCACCTTGGAGCCCAAGTCCTATGATCTCTACCCTTGATCTTTTATCTTAATCCTTGGACGAATGGAAATGCTAAGGATTGCCAAGGTGTTATTTGTTGGTTTGTGTGGTGGGATAAGGTGTGAGGTGTGTAAGGTGTTAGGATCGACATAGTAAAGAAGCAAGGGAATAGTACCTGGCTCATAATTGGGCGGGTAGCGAGGTAGATGTAATGTGACTAGCACAATTTTTAAAAGTTTAGGGAAATTGGGCAAGTTGGTCCCTGAGTTATATGATTGTATTGCAATTCCATCCTCCTTTTTTTAAAAACTTTGCATCATTGGTCCTTGAGGGTTTTATTGCGATGAGAGAGTGCCACCGTTAGTCCTTTTAAAGACTAACAGAGTTAAGGTTAAAAGGGGATAACAGGCTTGTTATAAGGGGGTTTGGGCCTAGGACTTGGGTCGGTTATAAAAAAGGAGGACTTGGGCTTTTTTATAAGGCTTAAGTCTTATAAAGTCTTCAATATTTTAATGAGGCTTACCCGACCCATTAATGGGTACGGGTTGGCCCTTTTTTTAAATTTTATTTTTTGTTTAATGTATTTAACCTTTTTCGATATCAGGCTGCCGCCTTTGACTTATGATTTTGGTCGGGGGTCCTTTGTTATGACTTGACAATTTGACTTTTTGGCTTGATTGAACTTTTCTTTTACGCTTTTTCCCATTCTCTGCTCGTTTTGTTGTTTGGCTTGGTTTTGTCCTTTTCTTAGATAGCCTTTACCCTGCACAATACAAAATGCAAAACATGAACAAATACAATGTATTTTTGGTAATAGGGGGGGGGGGTTTTTTTGTGGTCGAATTGTTAGCGTTTTTTTAATGGAAAATGGTAATGTGTAGTTAAGCACATACCCAGGAGTCAATAAATAAGCATCTGCTAAATTTAACACTATTAGCACTAGTCTAAAGCACTTGATGAAGGTTTTCTAGCAGAATTGTTTTAGGAAATTACTTAGGGCATTACATCCAAAATGGCGCGCAAAAGTCACGCGATTGAAGAATCAAAGAATCTAACAACCTTACCTCTTGATGAACTAATTGGAAACTTGAAAGTTTATGAAGAAGTAATAAAGAAAGATTTTGAAAACGTCATATAAAGAGGCAAAGAAAGAACAAAGTAGATCTCTTGCATTAAAGGTGAAAAAGGAAGTAAGTGATGAAGATAGCTCAAGCTCCGATAGTGAAGATGAAGAGTATGCTAATGGCCTCGTAGAAAGGAGATTCCAAGAAATCCTTCGAAGAGGAGATGAGAGGAAGAAATTGTCAGAACTACTCATAGCAACTCACGAGGCGAAAGAAAAACATTCCAAAGAAGTAAGAAATGATGGGTTAAAGTAAAGTGAAAGAAAATGTTATGTAGAGATGTGTGAAGTCCTAATCCACACGACTCACTGATGGATATGCGAATGTTCATATGCCGCCGAAAGAATCAAACAATCAAGAGAGGTATTCTTTCCGGATTGCTAACTAATATGGCAGGCCGATGACTGCTGCAGTATAGTTTGACTGGGGGGGAACCTCAGTGTCTATCAATGGAGAAATGAAGTGGTAAAGACTAAAGAATGAAACTTGTCCTTGTAGCTCAATCACCCGATGAAATATGCTTAGAATAAACTTGAACACGATGAGTGATAAAAGATAATGGATGCTCAAAAACACATACGCTGTGTAATCAAAGTGTTCTTCAAACAAAAGTGACAACAACGGAAACTGTAATTTTTTGGGAGCAACTTGCGCTGAAAAATTAACTAGGCATAGGTACGATTTTTCAAGACTCCCAAATAAATGAAAATGTTGAGGCACGGTAGATAACTTACATATAACTTGCTAGTGGGTATAGGTCAAATATGTGATAAAAAAAGTAAAGCATATTTACCCGAACACACGATAGCGAAAGAATCAGAGGCAAAGACAAAAAGGCTATAGGTAAAGGAAATAGAAAAGAATATATAAATCATTTAAACTAGAAATAAATCGGAAGACAAATATGCCTTTGCAACATTAGACGAAAACTCTACACTATGGCATGGCGATTAGGTCAACGCTAATATGCAACAATTCACTCATTAGCATCTAAAGACTTAAGTAGAAAACTACCCATAACTTAAATAAGAACTGACATTTTTGTGATGCTTGCAAAATTGGAAAGCAAGCTCATGCAAGTCACAAGGCTAAAAATATAGTTTCAACAACTAGATGCTTAGAACTACTTCACATGGATTTGTTTGGCCCTTTCGCCATACAAAGCTATGGAGGGAATCGTTATACCTTAGTAATCGTAGATGACTATTCTCGATTCACATGGACTAGATTTTTAGCAAATAAAACCGAAGCCTTTGAAAAATTTGAAATATTTAGCAAAATGATCCAAAACAAATTAGGATGTTCCATTGTATCAATTAGAACGGATCATGGTCGGGAATTTGATAATGAAGTACAATTCGGAAACTATTGTGATTTAAATAGGATATCTCACAATTTTTCCGCTCCTCGTACTCCACAATCTAATGGGGTAGTAGAAAGAAAAAATCGCACTCTACAAGAAATGAGTAGAACCATGTTAAACGAACAATCCATTCCTCAAAAATTTTGGTGTAATGCGGTCGATACGTCAACCTATATAATTAATAGAGTTTCCATTAGACGTATTTTAGGAAAAACTCCATACGAGTTGTTAAGAGGTAGGAAACCAAACCTTAACTATTTTAGAGTATTCGGAAGTAAATGCTTTATTCTTAATACAAAAGATTACCTCACCAAGTTCGACCCAAAGTCGTACGAAGGTGTTTTCCTAGGATATTCGCAAAATAGTAAAGCTTACATAATACTTAACAAACAAACAATGAAAGTTGAAGAGTCGTTGAATGTAACTTTCGATGAAACTCCTCCCCCGCCTAAAACATCACCATTGGAAGATGATGAGTTAGTCGAAGAAGAAGCTATTGAGGTTAGTAAAACAAAACCCATAGGCAATGATCTTGAAGACATTTCATTAGAAAATAATCAAATTGTAAATATTAAAGAATCTAAAACTCATCCCCTAGAAAACGTTATTGGTAATCTAAATCAAAGAACTCTTAGGTCGCAAGCTCAAGACAAAAGCAATTTATTTTGCTTTATTTCAACAATAGAACCTAAAAATATAAATGAGGCCTTAAAAGATAAAAATTGGGTAATGGCCATGCAAGAGGAACTAAACCAATTTAAAAAAATTGATATTTAGGAACTAGTCCCAAATCTCATGGATATGATCATTATAGGAACAAAATAGGTATATAGAAATAAATTCGATGAAAATGGCGTCATAACTAGAAACAAAGCTAGGTTAGTCGCCCAAGGTTATAATCAATAAGAAGGAATTGATTATGACGAAACATATGCACACGTAGCTAGACTAGAGTCCATAAGAATACTTTTAGCTTATGCTTGCGCACTAGACTTTAAGTTATACCAAATGAATGTGAAGAGTGCATTCCTTAACGGTTTTATCAATGAGGAGGTTTACGTGGCACAGCCTCCGGGATTCATTGACTTCGCAAAATCTAATTATGTCTATAGACTTAAGAAAGCTCTTTATGGTCTAAAACAAGCCTCAAAAGCTTGGTACAATCGATTAATTGCCTTTATTATTAAACATAATTACTCCATAGGAATGGTAGATAACACACTCTTCACTAAAAAGAAAGACCACTAGTACAAATCTGGGATTTCATCATACGTGCTGTTTTTTGAATGGCCACACAGTTAGATATTTATGTGACTAAATGTACCAGAATAAAATAAACAACCACACTTGAACTCATTTTGTGTGACCATTTCGGAATTTCATTGTCATACATTTGAATATTTATGTGACTAGAGGTAACTGGTAATTTTTTGTTGATTATTTAGTCACTTATAATTTGGGACGTGTGACAGATACAAATAAGTTTGAAACATTAGTTACACTATATATATATACATATGTGACAAATATATGTTACACAATTGAACAGTGTGACCCAAATTTATATATGGTCACATGAAGTAATTGTGTATGTAGCTAAATCATATTGTCAAGTTTGTCACACATTATTTAAAAGTGATTGCTATTTTTTTACTGAATATTTAGCCACATATAAATTTGAAATGTGTGACAACTGAAAAGTAAGTTTGAAGCATTAGTCACGATATACATTTAAAAGTGACAAATATATGTCACACACTTGAATAGTGTGACCAAATGTCATATATGGTCACACTAAACCATAGACATACATGATTAAGTGTAACCAAAATTCGATATATATGGTCACGTAAGTTAATATGTGTGTCTAAAGTTTAGTGTGTGTTTGCTTGCCAAAACCTAATGTGTATAGTCACATTTAATTATAGCATGATCATGTGACTATAGGCTTTACAATAGTCACACCATATCACAAATGTGTATCTAAATTATGTTTATGGCTACATTATAAGGGTATTATATGTGACCAATACATTCAAAATAGTCACATTGTGAAATATTCATGTGACTATTATTTATAGCAAAATGTGAACTCAGTTATCATTAACCTTGATATTAGTCACATTGAGTGTTTGTGTGACTAAATTCAAGATGTTATATATGGTCACATGAAGTATTTATTTAGGTGTCTAAATCATAGAGTCATATTTTGTCACACATTATTTAAGTGTAGTCACAATTCGATACATATGGTCACACATTTCTGATAACTTATGTAATTTTGAGGGGTTAGATATGGGATTTTATAGTCTATCTAGTTTGAGTCTAATTTGATATTCACTGCATGAAGTGGGATCAACAAACACATATAGAAGTCTGTATATGTGTTTGTTGATCCCACTTTAATAGATCGAATTCCCTTAAGCTTGTAAGGTTTAGTTATCTTAGATAAATCTAACACAACTATTCTATACTTATCATACAATCTATTCCATACATATCTTCAGTTGTAATCTCCTTAGCAGCTTTAACTTTTCCTCAAGCAGTAGTAACTTTGTACTAGCAGTTGTGACTTTTACACCAGCAGCATTAACTTGTACTAGCAGTAGTAACTTCCACTGGCAGCATTAACTCTCACTGGTCTCACTGGCAGCATTAACTGTATTACCAGCAGTAGTAAACACTTAGAATATTTTTCATTGTAGTTCTCCAGCAGTACTAACTTTACTAGCAGTACTAAGTTATACTAGCAGTACTAACTTTATACTAGCAGTAGTAATATATTCACTAGCAGTACTAACTATGTACTAGCAGTAGTAATATATTTACACTAGCAGTACTAACCACTTAGTATGCTTGGTAGGAGTTTTACTTAAATAGAAAATTAAAAAAAAGCGCCAGACACGGGGTTCGAAAACTAGACCTCGACTACACCCATAACGCAAAGCCAACATTTACCAACTAGACCAGGCCTTTGTTTTTGTAATAGTTTGCAATGTGATTATATATAAGGGGCTTTTAATTAAACAGGTTTTTAATATATATATATTTAAAAATAAAAGTGATGTTTTATTTTTAAAATATAGATAAATAAAAATAGGTTTATAATTAAAATCAGGTTTTTTATTACTAATATATTTTTATAGAAATATATTATTATTATTATTATTATTATTATTATTATTATTATACTAATATATTTTCACATATACTCCGTTGAACATCTCATGTAAAACGATAACATCTCAACTCATCTGTTGAACATCTCATGTACAACGATAGCATATAGAATACTCTGTTGAACATCTCATGTAAAACGAGAACAGCTCGACTCATCTGTTGAACATCTCATGTATCACGATATCACATCGACTCCTTCATTGAACATCTCATGTACAACGATATCACATGTACTCCTCTGTTGAACATCTCATGTATAACGATATCACATATACTCCTTTGTTTAACATCTCCGTTTAACCTCTAAACAGTAGTGAGCATAACCAGATCGGTCGAACCAAACCCATTTTGGTCCGGTCCTCGATCTGTGGTTTTAGCCTAAATCGGTCTTGGTCCGGTCTGGTAATCGGCCATTATGCCTTCTCGAACCAGATCGACTGAAGGTCCCAACCGGACCGGACCATACAGATTTGGTTCTGTCCTCAGTTCATGGTTTTGTCGTTACTCAGTCTCGGTCAGGTCCAATCCTGTCCGATTTTCGTTCGATGCTCACCCCTACTAGTGTAAATTTTTTCCCTCTTTTGACAATTCACTTGTCCCGCCTCTATTTTTCACCAAAAGCTAATGTGTATAGTCACATTTAATTCTCGGACGATCATGTGACTATATGGCTTTATAATAGCCACACCATATCACAAATGTGTATCTAAATTATGTTTATGGCCGCATTTAA
>BQNB010184238.1:0-12328 GCA_026074375.1 Tanacetum coccineum
TAGGAGCAATTGTGCATGTGTGTAAATATAGATGTTGGTTCAAGATCTATGAGTCACTGAATGATAGATCTATTCTTCACATCGGAAATAAGTCAACAACCCTGGTTCATAGACGTGGTTGTGTAGATCTTAGATTTAGTTCTTGAAAGAGAATTTCCTTGTTTAATGTTTTGCATGTTCCTAATATAATGAATATTTTGGTTTCTAGTAGTGTTTTAAACAATTATGGTTATAAACAAGTGATTAAATCTAATAAATTTGTTTTATCCAAACATGGTATGTTTATTGGTTTTGGTTATTTTGTAATCAAATGTTCAGGCTTAATATTGTTAATGATAATATTGGTCCAGCCTTCATGACAACCTCTAAACTAAATGATTCAATTCTATGGCATGCTAGACTAGTCCATGTACACTATAAGAGGATGCAAGATATGTCTAAGGATGGGTTAATCCCAGATTTTGACATGGACATTTAAAAGTGTAAGACTTGCATGCTAACCAAAATAACTAAGAAACCATTTTAAAATGTAAAACATGAAACTAAAGTTCTGAAGCTAATCCATAGTGATCTGTGTGATCAGCATGCTACTCCCTCATTAGCAAATAATAAATACTTAATGACATTTATTGATGATGCTTCAAGGTTTTGTTATGTTTATTTATTACATACTAAGGATGAAGCATTAGATAAATTTAAAGTATTCAAAATTGAAGTTGCATTACAACAAGGGTCCCTGATCAAAAGATTTAGAACTGATAGGAGAGGTGAGTACATGGATACTTTGTATTTTCAGTTTGTTGGTATTATTTATGAAATGACTGCTCCCTATACTCCACAACAAAATGGTATATCTGAAAGGAAAAACAAAGTACTGAAAGAAATGGTTAATTTTATGTTGTCTTACTCAGGACTGAGTCAAGGGTTTTGAGGTGAAGCTATGTTACCAGCTTGCTATATATTAAATAGGGTTCCCAATAAAAGGAACATGATAACCCCTTATGAACTATGGACTAAAATAAAGCCAAACCTAAACTACCTCAGGGTTTGGTGTTGTAGGGCAGTTGTAAGACTCTCTGATCCAAAGCTAAAAACTTTAGGTGAAAGAGGCATTAAACGCATCTTTGTTGGATATGCTAATCATTTCAAGTCTTTTAGGTTCTATGTCATTGAACCTAATGAATCAGTTTCAAATAACTCATTACTTAAATCAAGAGATGCTATCTTTGATAAGAATAGATTCTCTTCGGTCTCTAGACCAAGTCTCAGGATTCCTAATGAAACTGAAGACATTGGTGGTTCAGTGGTCCTTGAATAGATCACTGAAGAGGTCACTAAAGAGGTTGTGACTCAACATCCTAAACAAAAAAGAAAAAAAGACTGGAAGCTAGATCTTAGAGAAAAGAAAAGGAAAAGGACTCCAAAGAACTTTGGTCCTGAATTTCAATAATACTTAATTGAAGGAACAAGGGATGAGGTCTCTGACCAACACTCCTATTTAGTTAATGTTGAGGATGACCCTAAAGCATTTGATGAAGCAATGAAGTCCCAGGATGTAACTTTCTGGAAAGAAGAAATTAATGATGAGATGGATTCCATCATGGGCAACAACACTTGGGTGTTGACTGATCGACCTCCAGGTTGCAAACCTTTTGGTTGTAAATGGATCTTCAAAAGAAAAATGAAGGTAGATGGAACTATTGAAAAGTTCAAGGCAAGACTGGTCATTCAAGGCTTTAGACAAAAGTCAAGGATAGACTACTTTGATACTTATGCTTCAGTAGCACGTATCAGTACCATAAGACTGCTGATTGCTTTGGCATCAATTCACAGTCTGATTATTCATCAGATGGATGTGAATACGGCATTCTTGAATGGTGAAATGTAAGAGGAGGTTTATATGAACCAGCCTCAGGTATTCATCATGCCTGGCAATGAAAACAAGATGTGAAGATGGCATTCTCTATATGGACTGAAGCAGGCACCTAAGCAATGAAATCAAAAGTTTGATGAACTGGTTTTGTCTAATGGTTATTTACTTAACCAAGCTAACAAATGTATGTATAGAAAATTTGATGAAACTGGTAAAGAAGTCATCATTTGTCTATATATTGATAATATGTTGATTTTAACATTGACCAAGTTTAAGTTGACCTGACAAAAGAATTCTTATCATCAAGGTTCTCCATGAAAGACATGGGGGAAGCTGATGTTATCGTGTGTATAAGGATTAAACATGAAAGTAATTAAATAGCAATTTCTTAGTCTCACTATATTGAGAAGGTACTGAAGAAATTCAATTACTTTGATTGTACTTCAGTGAGTACTCCTATGGATAAAAGTAAGAAGCTGATGCCTAATAATGGTCAGGCTGTATCTCAACTTGAGTATTCTAGGGTGATTGGCTGCCTGATGTATGTCATGACTTGTACAAGACCTGATATTGCTTTTATAGTGGGTAAACAGAGCATGTATACTAGTAATCTTGGTACTCAGCACTGGCAAGCAATTTAGAGGGTACTGAAGTATTTAAAGAAAGCTATGGATTATAGTTTGATATATATTGGTTATCCTTCGGTCTTAGAAGGATACACTGATGCAAGCTAGATAAGCAATACTGAAGATATATCATCTACCAGTGGCTGGGTATTCCTGCTTGGTGGAGGTGCAATTTCTTGGGCATCCAAGAAGCAAACTTGCATAACCAGTTCAATGATGGAATCTGAATTTCTGGCTTTAGCAGCTGCTAGTAAGGAAGTTGAATTTTTGAGAAACTTGATCCTTGAGGTTCCATTGTGGTATGGGACCTATTTCTATCTGATGTGATAGTGCTGCTACATTGGCAAAGGCTTATAGCCAAATGTATAATGGGAAGTCTAGACACTTAGGTGTCAGGAATAGCATGATTCGTGAACTTATCAAGAATAAGGTGGTATCTTGATTGCAGTTAATCTATACACGTATTAATAAAATATAAAAAAATAAATTACCAAACTACCCTTGAGGACAAAGGTAGTTAGAAAAATTCTCACAATTATATATAATAATATAATACGTATATTTACCGGTAAGTGATTACCGGGTCGTATTCCTCGAAGATTTATGAAATTGAGACCACGTTTGTTGTTTGGACAATGATTTGAATTGGTTCGAAGATGATTTGTTTTCTAAAATCCTAAAAGAGAGCAAATTAAAGGACAATTAAACCTAACTTTAATAACGGGAAATTAAACTTTAACTAAAAACGCAAAACGGGAACCCTAAACGGTGATTAAAAACCCTAAATTTCCAAAATTAAACCTAAAATGAATTTTTCACTTTTAATAGACTCTAATTGACTAAAAAGTAAGTTTAAAGAAAACTAGAACAAAAACGGAGTTGAAATGAGCTTAAAACACAAAAAACGTGAACGGAAACGAATCCCGTTCTTTAAAAATTGAAATTTTGCAATTTTAACCCTACGGAAACAAAACTATTTTTCCTAGGAACTATATGAATAAAGAAAATTTTCTAAAAAAGAATTATATTTTTTTGATTATTTTTCTATTTTTTATGATTTTTTAAAGTTTTTAATAAAAATAAATGTTTAAAAATACTAAACTAATTATAAAAATTCTGAAAAAATTATAGAAAGTAGCTTGAACTAATAGGAATCTAAGAAAAATAAGCTTGGTTACACAGCTTATCGAATAAGCTACGAAATAAGCTTAAACAGCTTATTAAACTAAAAGGGTAAAACGTATACAAATACTAAATTTTGTGAAGCTATAACGAAAAAGACCCCAGGGCACGTTGGTAGTGAGTGTGTGTTGTGAGGCGTTTATAAAGGGTGAGGATGTTGAGGTCGGGGGTTCGAGCCTTGCTCACCCCCGATTTCCATCTTCCCCTTTTTTTAGAAAAACTTTAAAAAACAAAGTTGTAGAAAACCTGAAAACAAACAACTTTAATAAAAGAAATTATTTTTGAAAATCACTAAATAAGCTGAAAACTGGCTTAAAAGACAGAAAAAACTCTTAAAACTATTTTTTTTACTTTTTGGCTTTTTATCTAAAATTGACAACTTAAAAAGCTAACAATAAGCTAAAAGCTAGGAAAGCAAACTATAAGCAAACTATATTAAACCTAATAAGCTAGTTTAAACAAGAAAATAAGCAAAAGGAAAGGAAATAAGCAGATTAAGCACTTAAAATAAAACTGTTTAAACAGTCAACTAGCAACTTTTGAGCTTAAATTTAAACTAGCAAATAAGGACTTAAGACAAAATGGCTTGCACTTACTAAAAGCTTATACTACTAACTATTTAAAAATGCTTTTTAAAACTATTTTGAACTACAAGAGCTTAATGAAAAAGCTTTTTGAAAACAGCATGCAGACATTCAAAAAGACAAATGGCTTAATTGCCAGCTTAAAACAGATTGATTAATAAACTAATTTTTAAAAACTAAATGCAAACACCTAAACTATGACCTATAATCTACTTTGATTCTAAAAATTAAAATCTAAAAACTAATTTATCCTTCTGAAAATCCAACTTGAAAATGGCCTGATGCGAGTTAATATTGCTGATGCAGTTTGCACTTTTAAACCAAAACTCAAAATCCAACAATTACAGTCTAAAAACTAGATGACAACCTTTATAAAACTATAATCTAAGAGCAATGAACACAATTCTAATGACAAGAAACTAATTAAGCTAAAAATTACTTATACTCCTCATCCTAATCTTAACAGATCTTAACCTATCCTAAAAAGACTTGATATAACCAATCTTAGCTTATAAATCCAACTTAAACAAACTTATTTATGAAGTTGAAATCAACAATCAAAGGTCAATTTGACCACAAGCAGTTCTAACTTGTGGTTAAAACTGTTGACCCAAACACCCCTTTAAACTTTTTCATTTCAAATTAAGCTTATGAAATTTAATTCTAGTGGACAAAACTTAATAACCAGATAGTGCACAGCTTTAAACAACTATATTGAACTTATAACAATAAGCAATTAAGCCAGAATCTATAAGCTACAAGCTATTCTAATATTTTTGGTTTTTTGACAGATTTAAAAGACAAAGTTAAGAAAACTAAGATCTAAACTATATAACTCAAAGACAGATAATCAAAATTACTTAATAAGCATAATGAAATAGTATTAAGCACAAATAAGCAAGATCATAAGCAGAATAAGCAACTATTAAGCTAGAAAATTAAGACAGAAAGAGTAAATTGGAACTTACAAATGCCTTAGCTAAACAAAGGCTTATAAATGCTCAAGGAGCTGTCTACAAGCTCTAGCTTATCACAAGGATAAGCTAGTAAAGTCCAATAAGCTCTTCCATTGTAAGCTTATCATCCAAAAGCTCAAAATCCATTTAGCAAAGGTATTTATCTGATTTTAAGAGTTTAAATAGATTAGATGCTTATTATGAGCTCAATTTGAGCTTAGAGACTCAAAGAGCTAATGAGAGCTTATGAAGAGCTTTTGAAACAGTTAGCAAAAAGTAGTTGGAATTTTAAAAGCTTATAAGTAAAAAACAGATTATGTAAAAGTAAACTTTGATTTCATTAACTAAAAACTGAGTTACAAAACTTTGAAATTGAAATTACAAAAGCTTAATAGCAAATTACATTTAAATGAAAAAAATTACTTAAGCTACTAAAAACTAAAAAAACGAGAAAAGAATATTATGTGTATGAGGCGTGAGCTTGTATTTATAGCCTTGAGAGAATGCTTCTAGGTCTCTTGCCCGCGAATCCTTATCCTTTCAACTAGCCCATGAATTATTTGCTCATAAATTGGATCCTTAAGGATGCCATTGGATTAATTGAGTGAGCACAAAGATTGCCAACGTGGCATTCCGTGTGTCAGGCTCATTGTACTTCTTTTGCACTAACTTTAGTGCAAATTACCAATCATTGGTGTGCTTTCTTTCATGTCCCGCGTGTCATTCCTTGTGGGATTCCACCAAGATCAGCAGTTTCGTGAGCGTTCTTCTTTGGGGCCAGGTCAGGTCCCTATATTACTTGAATTAGAGAGGTCACTCTGCCAATTGCGCATTTAAGCCCGCCATTTGTGTGTAGTATTTGAGGGCAGGAGGTGGTAAAGTGTGGTGCGCGGACTGAATGAATAGTAAAACGAGAACGTCCCCTGCCGCATTTTATCTATATTGATTATATATGGAACTTGTGTTTGGCGAGCCCATGTGATCAAGTTAGATTGACTGTGTTATAGATCTCCGGGAAAAGGAATAGGATTTTAGTGATCCGATGTGTTTTACTGGCTTGGATTATCAATGGGTATGGTTATATATGTGAATAATCACTAAACTCAGTTATCAATTATAAAAAGATAACGGTCTACAGGTTACAAAGTACCTTATATCAACGCAATTTAGTTTTAATAATCTGGAAAAAGGTAAAGGGTTATTTTGGTAAGTTTTAGGGTTTTGTCTTCTTGTGGCTGACTATAGTTGACTTGTTGACCAAAGTTGACTGGAGTTAACTTTTGACCCTTCTTGCTATCAAATCCCCGGCTCTTGTGCACTCTATCCGTTCTCGTGTTCGTGTTTATCCGGTTTTGACCATTTTCTTGAGATTTTTGCAATATTCGTACCTACACAATCACAAAGACAAAACAAGCAATATACAAGCATTTTATGCACAATTTCATCTTTTAAGGGACATTTTTGATATAAAACGGATATGTGTTTTCACACATATCAAAATTCCCCAAACTAAGCGATTGCGTGTCCTCACGCAATATTATATGCTTTAAAACCAAATACCTCAAAACTTCCCTAAACTAAATCTTTGAAAAGTAGCAAAGACTTTTGTGGAGAGAGTTTAGAAATCACAAGTTATAAAACACCACACTTTCCCATTTTTATAATTTTTTTAAAGAGTAAACTAAGAATATTTCGACTTTCATTATTTTCATAACCATTAGGGATCATAGAACAAGATGCATTTCGATCCGAGAATGCCCCAAAAAGGATAAATTCATCGTCCCCGACTTTTCACTTATCCAAACCAAGCTTAAAACGAAATCACAGTTAAATATCAGTAAAGATGCTAACACTACTCATATTTGCAAATTGTGAACTTTTCACTCCCGACTTTATTCGTCAAAGTGTAATGTGCTATTTTGAATTTTCACCATGGATCAACGTTTTTACAAATACAATGCTTCACGTTCCATCCAAAATAATGAGTTTGAAGGCGAGATCATCCCTGTAGCGACTTTCTTCTCGTCACATCCCAACATGCCTAAGTGACCAGGCTTTTGACACCTCACAGAGACTAGTATCGGGACTCACAGACCTAAAGTTTCAAAAACTCTCAAGTTTCCCGAATATTCATAGCTTATAAAATAGAATAGTCAAAGTTCAAAAGCATATTTGAATTTAACAAAAAGAAATCTATTTAATTCAAACTTAATATTAGACATTTATGCAATTGTAACCCTCGACCTTTTAGAAGGCTGCAACATCGGTTGTGAGCCGGCAAGATGCAGCAAACTTTTATCAGTCTCGGATTTTTATTCTTACTATGGGCTTTCTTTTGAAGACTACCACATCGGTTGTGAACCGGCAAGAGGTAGTAAACTTTTATCAGCCCACAGCTTTTATTATTATTATTATATATATTTTTTTATTATTCTCTCTCTCTCTCTCTCTCTCTATATATATATATATATATATATATATATATATATATATATATATATATATATATAATATATATAAATATCTAATATATAATAATATTTTTAGAAGACTTCTTTTTAAAAAATACAAGTATAAATTTTGAATTAAGACTAAAAATTTGCTATATATACATAAAAAATGTTGATTTAAGTTTAATCCTTAAAAACAGCCACGTATATTATCCGGTTAAAGCTATGGGAGAAAAGTCCACAATTACAATACATGACTCTTAAATTTTCCAACTAATCCTTTGTATTAGCAAACCCACCCATACTTAACTCATCCAAATTTTCGTTCTTTGCGAATTTTCCGCGACTCATACCTAAAAGTTAAGGAATAATCTAGAGCTCAACACTCACGATTGGTCAAAATTAATTCTTATAACTACTACAGGAAAGTCAAAATTGTGGCAAAAATACTTATTTTATTTTTGAAAATTTTAAAATTTTTCATTTTTTTGAAAATTTTGGTGGGAAAACAGGGTACGTGAGAACAACGGCAAAGGTAGGCAAGATCATATCGAAGATATACTACCCCATACTAAAATCAAACATTGTCCTCAATGTTTCCTAGCCTAAGACTTAAAAAAACCCATACTAGAACTCAAAAAGGTCGAATGCATAACTCAAGCCTGAAGAAAGTATTACAAAAATCTTAAGCCGTTTATCAATTATGCTAAAAGATAGATGTTAGTCGATAATAATCTTTAGGATATCGGATTTCCCCAAACTAATGGCAAGCAAAGGCTCCCCCCCCCCCCCCCCCCCTAGGGGAAGCTCGAGTGGACCAGGTACAAACTCCGAACACGAAGTCCTTCAGAAAAATAATCCTGCAAACAATCACAAGTACAAACACAACAGGAAATGGAAGAGTACAAGCCTCCTCACAAGATATTAGAAGCTAGAAAGAAAATGGAAGGATAAGCATGGGGTGCCTCCCACGAAGCGCTTTATTTTTGGTAACCGAGTCACATAGCTTGACTCGATCCCCGAATTCATTCGTCCTTAGAGAGAGTATGGAAGAGAAAATCTCAATCGGACTTTTCATTAATGTTTGGATAAACATTTAAGCACATGAAAGTTCCATCCCGATAAGATGCCACCGGCTCTAAGTGAAGATGTCAGGGTCAAAAATGGTGTCCTCATTCTCAGTGGAGGAAAGTAAGGGAGAAACCTCAGGGTAAGTGAGATACGAGAGAAAAGTCTGACTGACAAATGTGAAGTAATCTTCAACTTCAACATTAATCTCACCTCCCCCTGGGTCAAAACATTCATCTTCATTAAGCTCATCACCATTATTTATCACGGGTACATCGGTCTTAATAATTAACCTGATCTCAACATCCGGTGGTTCCGAAGGAGTATGAGGAAATGACGGATCATCATAAAGATTAAAGTGAAATGATTCAAACTCAGGAAGTTCTAAAAAAAGATCATTTGTCGAATTATCAAAAATTTTGTCCATAACAACGCTAGTCAACCCTCCCTGGTCGGGCTCAACCTCAAAAAGAAACGAATCCTACTCAGGAAGAGAGTTATTAGCATGAGTAGTGGTACTGCCACTTTTCGTCTCTTTCGTATGATCGCTAAAAGTCTCGAACTCGGGTAAAGAGTTATCCGAAAAAGAGAAAGAAGTATCAGACTTCTTAAAGAACGAATCACTATCCATGACAGGAATAGGAAATGAAGAAGGAGACTTGAACATATGATCAGGAGTAGGGTTTTCATTCAAAGATTCGATATTAGTAATAAGACGACTAATGTTTAATAATTTCTCACGAAGAATAACGTCTTGGATTTGAAGAATATCTTCTAAGTCAAACTCTTTCTCTTCTTGATCAACATCATTCTCCTCTTCTAAGCTAACATACTCAATGTCCTCAAAATCATCGTCATCACTCGAAGTACCATCATTGTTGGAAGCAGACAAAATTTCAGAATTATCGTTCAAAGCATCAAAAGTAGAAGAATCTTCACAAACGGGCACATCACACGTATCGTCGGAAATACCCTCGAACTCACTTGGGATTGGGACAAGGTTCTCAACACTAGACTTTATTAATTCGTCTGATTCCGTTTCCGGAATAGTGCTAAGATGCTCGTCCCCCATACTTAGAGAGTTATCGGGCTCCTCGATCGGTAAGTCGGGTGTGATTGCTTTAGGCTTGCTATATATAATAGTATACTCATCATCATCGTCAAAGAAAATAGTAGGACGATTCCAGCTTGGACAATTAATATATTCTGATAGCTCTTCACTAATATTTCACACATCTTCAAGGAGTTTACTCATTAATTCTTGAATATCCTCTTGTTGATATTGCTCGTCCGTCAAAGCATCCTTAATTTTGCCAAATCTCTCCCAAGCTATCAATATAACCTTTGGTGTTACTCCAAAACGTATACAACTAAACTTCCTCAAAAAGGTGCAAATATCTTTCATAAAGTTATCTCTAGCTTCTTCATCGTCAATCATAGAAAAATTCTAATATGGAATAAAACTTTGAGCTGCCGGCTTCTCCTTCTCTTGTTGAATTCCTTTAAGAATTTGCAAATCATTCATAAGCTTAAGAAGCAAATCTTGTATAACTTCAGGTTGATTCTGCTCTTCTTCCATAGTTTGCTTAATCTTAAGAAATCTCTCCTCGGCTAGTAATAAAGCCATGCACTTTTCATTAGGAGATATATGATCATACTCCTTTAAAAAGGCTTGTATAGCTTCCATTAAGTTGTCACGAGCTTGCAACAATTCCGTATCCGTTGCTTGAGGAGGATTATTAACGGGAAACTGCTGGGGTTGAAATTGGTCAAAACCGAAAGGATTAGAATTATAGAAATCTTGGTTCATTAGTTGACACTAAAAAGTCTCATGAGGACCTCCGCAATTTTCACAACAAAGGTATTGTTGTGGAAAACTAGGTGAAGTTAGTGGAAAATTATTATCGAAGTTTTGATCAAAACACGGGTTCTCATTGTAAACAAACGGAACTTGTAGTGAACAATCATAACCAAAATGAGCATCGTTTCCACATAACTCACAAATATTTGTCTCGTACCGGGGTTGTGGAGGGTAATCGGAAAAATTAAGAGAATTTGAATTTGTATCATAATTACAATGATAACAAATTCCTCCATAACGCATATTTCCATAATTTTCGGAATTACATTGTCGACAAATTGAACCGTCTAAAGGACCTCCACACCCGTAGCAACTCGGTTGGTAATATGATGACATGTCGAAGAATTAAACGATATAGAGCATAAGAAGAAAGAATTAAACGGATAAGAGGATTAAGATGAATATTTTTAGTTTTTTCAAATAATACATAAAAAGAAATTAAAATAAGAAAGAAAATATTTTTGATTCACCAAATAATCAACAAACTTAAGGTAACTCTCTTAAGTAAAATAAATTTTACAAAAGAGGTGCGCCTTTTTCTTACGTGACACAAACGGTAAAAAAGAATTAATCTTTGGTTCGGGAACTTATTGATGGATAATACCTCAATTGAAGGTATTATTTGTTGGTGTTCTTTTACCAACTTTATAAAATTTAAATATTCACAAATTAACGAGAAAGATCGAAAAATCCGGAAGAGCAAATATTTTTGTCTTTTTGTTTTTAAACTTTTACTTATACTAAAGAGAAAAGAAAAATATTTTTTTACATTTTTTTATTTTTTTATTTTTTTATATTTTTGATTTTCTTAAAAGCTTAACTTTCGAAGACGAAAGGTTCTCCAAATCACGATCAACAAACTTCAAACGAAAGAATCTTAATCACAAATCCCCGGCAGCGGCGTCAAAAATTTGATGAACGTATAGTAATGTATATATAAAGGTATATAGAAAATTCCTAAGTTTCCCTTGAGGAAAATTCTCACACAAATATATAATACGTTTTTATCGATAAGTATTTACCGAGTCATTTTTCCCCAACGATTTATGAAATTGAGACCACGTTTGTTATTTGGACAATGATTTGAATTGGTTCAGAGATGATTTGTTTTCTAAAATCCTAAAAGAGAGCAAATTAAAGGACAATTAAACCTAACTTTAATAACGGGAAATTAAACTTTAACTAAAAACGCAAAACGGGAACCCTAAATGGTGATTAAAAACCCTAAATTTCCAAAATTAAACCTAAAATGAATTTTTCACTTTTAATAGACTCTAATTGACTAAAAAGTAAGTTTAAAGAAAACTAGAACAAAAACGAAGTTGAAATGAGCTTAAAAACACGAAAAACGTGAACGGAAACGAATCTCATTCTTTAAAAATTGAAATTTTGTAATTTTAACCCTACGGAAACAAAACTATTTTTCCTAGGAACTATATGAATAAAGAAAATTTCCTAAAAAAGAATTATATTGTTTTGATTATTTTTCTATATTTTATAATTTTTTAAAGTTTTTAATAAAAATAAATGTTTAAAAATACTAAACTAATTATAAAAATTCTGAAAAAATTATAGAAAGTAGCTTGAACTAACAGAAACCTAGGAAAAATAAGCTTGGTTACACAGCTTATTAAATAAGTTACGAAATAAGCTTAAACAGCTTATTAAACTAAAAGGGTAAAATGTATACAAATACTAAATTTTGTGAAGCTATAACGAAAAAGACCC
>BQNB010184240.1:0-12328 GCA_026074375.1 Tanacetum coccineum
TCCCGTAGAACGTATGTTCATTCAAGAACAAGATACAACTAGGAATGAATTAGAGTAGCTTTTGCTTCTCGAAAAAGGGTGCAAAAGGCGTACAAGAAAGTGCTTTAGGCGGCTCAGAAAGCCTCCAGCCGGGCGGCAGAGACTGCCAGTCGGGCGGCTGGTGGTGGTCTGGTGGTCGCGAGGGACGAGCCGGTCAGCTCGGTTAGTCAGCCGAGCAGCTGGCTTGTTCCTGTGAAAAGAAAGCTTAATTTTTTTTAGAAAACGAGGTTCGAAGATCTTGGATTAGTTTAAGCACGAAATTTAAAACTAAAACATGATCAAATCCCTGGCAATGGCGCCAAAAACTTGATGCGTGCGATACGGATAAGTTTTAAATTTATAACACGGATACCGAATTTCTTAGCAACACATACGAGCAAGTGTACTCGTCCGTTGATAGCAAGAGATTGTATGGTAAGCCGGGATCGTTCGCGGGGATTAGTGTGTTTAGATGGTTTAAACTTCGGTGCTAACAATTCTAACAAGCAAATAATGAAGATTATAAAGATTCAAATGATTTAAAATCTACACTTGATTAAACTAGTTTGGGAAATCCGATTCGTATAATTATGATAAACATTTTATCATGTTGATTATATGAATTAGATGGTGATCTAATCTATTGTTTTCAAAACCTTCAATCTTCGTCAAGACCTTAAGTGACAAAAACAAGCTTTATGTTCAATCAATCAATTCAAGACTACTTCATGTTTTAACTAGTTTGATTCGCGGTTCGTTTCACAAACATGTTAACACCCACAATTATGATTCTTGTTAGATCAAACCGCTTAAGAAATGGTCAATACAAAAGGTAGCCAATCATAGACAAAAGGCAACAATTGATTGGTTAACAAGATCCCTTTCGTCCTATGATATGTTTAACAATCAATCCGGTTTGATAGAACAATGTCACATGAATCATAAGTATAGATGGATCTCAGAAAATAGCTTGAAATTGAAGAAAACATGTTATCACAATCATAATCAAATCATCATTCCACAAACATCATTTAATCAAGTGTATAAAGATACTAGCCACTCATAGCAAACAAAGACATATTTCCAGAAATTAAAGGATTCATAAACATGATTAAAAGGTTCTTACAAAGTATGTAAAGATTACAAGAAATGAGGCTTGGATGCCTTGAAGAATTCTTGATGTTCTTGACCTCCTAAGATGGCTTCTTTCTCCTTCAAACTTCTGGGATTTTCCTAGGATTCTAAGAAGGGTTTTATGGCTTTGAGAGAGAGTAGTAGAGATCTTTGTTAATGGGATTGATTGATATCTAAAACACTAGCCAAGACCTCTATTTATACTACTAGGAAGTCCTTAGGGTATTAAATGCTTAACTTGAGGCCAAAGGGTCATAAAATGCCAGGAAATAGAAGTCTAGATTCTTCTTGATCGTTCAAGGGGCTTCAAGTCAAAAGTGGTGCATCAACGCAGACGAGCACCCGGCTAGTGTCTCAAACCATCCTGGTCGGGCAGGGGTTCGTCCCCCCCCATATATATGTTGCTCGATTTTGCGTTTAAGCTCTCCGTTTGAATCGCGCTTAGTCGTGGGTCTTTATACTTTAGTAAATCTTTGTTTAGGCTCATTCTTAGGAGTTGGAAGCTCGAATGATTGGCTCTTGTACTCTTGAAATGCTTCTTGTCTTTAGTCTTGATTTAGGATTCTTCGTACTCGTATAAAACTTTGATTTCTTTGTTCTTTTTCTTCTCTTTTCCTATACTTGGCTACAAATAAACTTGCAAACATACTTTGATACAATAAAGTAACAAAACCATAGATAAATAGCCAAATAACTTATACAAAAGTATGGATAACGCTACTAAAAACATTCTCAATTTGAGCGTTATCAAATCCCCCCAAACTTAACCTTTGCTTGCCCTCAAGAAAATCTGGAAATAAAGAAAACAAATCCACATGGTAAATGAAAATGATTAGGAAAAATATGATGCAAGTCTTTCAAGTACAAATATAAGTGGAGACTCATTGTTTATGCTTTATTGGTGAAAAGTTGAGATATAGACAATACCCGTTGATTTTATTTATTGATTAACATTTCTAAGCACCTCATAAAAAAGGAATGAAGTATAATTCACTCATCACTCATTTTATTATTTGTTGGTGGAGTAAGAGAAATCACACTCAAAGCTCAGACATAACTAGATTTATTACCATAAGCTTGTACAAGTAACAAAACAAAAACCGATGGGAGCGTAAGCACCAAGCGAATACATCTAAAGAAGTAGTTTATTAGGTTTCATTGTTTAGGCTTCAGGGTTCAGTAGATAAGGTATAGGAGTGTTTTGGAGTTAGGTGTGTAACATAAGTCAAAAGTCTACAAACCAAACGTTGCTAGCTACCACATTTCGCTATTCATATGAATTTTGAGTGAAGTTACACTTTATTTTATTCATATATTTCTTTTCGTATCACGTCTTAGCACATTGGCTAATCGATACCAATTTTTCTTCGTCTTCCTTCATCTTCATATTATTAAGCACATTGGCTTTTATTATTATTATTATATATATATATATATATATATGTATTATCTATATATATAATAATAATAATAATAATAATACCAAAACTCAATCAACCTCTAATTGGTGATCATCATAGAGTAAAATGTCAAAAGACATGGAGCTAGCAACTTTCTCAAAATTCATAAGGATTTCCCACATAATGACCATCATTACAAGTAGCTAGTAACCAACCAATAAACTTTGAATATGTAACATTTCGCATTTTCAGGTCATTTACGACTTCAGTTATTCCATTATTTATTTTTAGGCTTTTACGCGTTCGCTTTTAATTTCTATCGTTAAGCTAAATCGTGTAAACTAAAAATGATCATTCTAAGTAACTCGGGCATTCAAACAATTAAATGTTTACATAAAGTAAGTGTTATTAAAGTTATTAGGGATGTTTAATTTATTAAACTTTACGTTTTTTTTTTGTTGGATTAAGTTAAAACGTTCTATCGTTAACGCAATAAAACTACGTTTTTGCATGCATGGTAAACCATAAACCCACCTACACTTCAACAAATACCCATCATAATACCCAATACCCCAAAAACTACAAAAATACTTATACAAATAAGCCTTAGCCGAATATATATACATACATACACATACTCATCTAAATTAATTCCAACAAATCCCCACTAGCACTAATAAACTATGTTATCTATTAACCAAGGGTTAAACACCTTACTAGTGATCTTGTCAAGCCTCCAAATTTGTCATAAATTGTCTCCAAGCATGCATAGGGTTCGGCTAGGATTAAGGAAGCAAGAAAAGAAAGCCAAGCATGCAATTGAGGTATCTTATCAATCTTACACAAGTAGACTTAGGTGATTAATAAACAAGTCAATATCCTTCCCTTGATCCCAAAATTCACGACGAAGAGAAGCAACAAGAAAAAGGATCCATGCAAGCCCTAGTCCCATCAATGCACATCATGTACCCTAAACATAAGAACCTAAACTAATATTAAACTAACCTAAAGGTCCTAAATTATTTAATACACAAGTTGGTTTCCCCTTTTTGAACCCAAAACCTGACGAACCTAAATGGAACCCAAAACCATTCGTTGGTTTGATTTGGAGAGGTCATTAGGACTTAAATTAATATATGTATGTCCCTTTAACAAACACTCCCATTTATTACCATTCCACAATAAAAATAACTTGCAAACTCTCTCAAAATCACCATCTCTCACTTCACCCACGGATACAAACATCACACTAGGTTAGTGATCTTATGACTTTGGTCTCTAAACTTGTACAAGCATCCAAGGATCATAAGTAGGAATACATAAGATACATTGGAAGCTTGGTTAATTGCAAGGGTTTCATTCAAGTAAAAGAACATTAAGGTTACTAACACTCGACACTCTCCATCCATCTCCTCACTCTCTCGGATCTCTTGTAAGTCGACAAAACAATTTTTCTTAAACCTCTTCTTTTATTTTGTGATCATGCGTATTAGACTCGTTATACTAAAGTGAATGGGTTACAATGCGTGACCCGTTCCATTTCCCGTCTCGTTTTGCTTGTTATCTCGGCTTGTGTGGCACTTGACATGACCCTCACTCGTGACATAAGACATCTCTCGACAAACTTAAGTTTGCTTAACCCCTCTTGGGCTCAAAGACGAAATGAAGTTTGATATGAAACATTAAGCACGATATTTAACTAGTTCACACGTGTGCTTTGTCATGAAAATGGTAGGCTCGGTTAAGGAAATGACGTAGTAACTAAATATGTTTTTGCATGTAGATAGAGTAGCTTAACTGAGCTTATTTAAGCTCCAAGACTTATTGGTTGGCTTAAGGTTGTTGGTCGAAGCATGGGAAACAAAACAGTGAGTTAATAACTCACTGTTGGATCGAACCAAAGCCCAATAAGGGCAACCCCACTTGCTACTAGAAGAGATTAAATTGTAAGCCCAATTAGAAAGCTTATTAAGCTAATGGACCTAGTTATGCCAAGCCCACACCCCTAAAATGCTTATTGGACTCTTATAGAGCCCAACGACCCATTTACTAGGCGTATGGCTTATTGAATAAGCTAACAAGTGGAAACAACTTATTTAAAGTTAAAACACTCATTTACAACTTAATATATATGAAAAACTAGTGGGAACCCTTAATGGACCTTATAAGGCTTATCGAAATTGATTCTTGGGCCGAAGGCCCAATTGACACAAAATAAACTCGTTCGAGCTTAATTACGGACAAACAAATTCATGTGGCTTATTTAGGCTTAATAAAATACTTGAGTCACTTTAAATCCCCTTTTGGACCTTTAAAAAGCCTAACGGGCCTTATTGGGCCAAAAAGTCAAACAAGCTTAAAATAAGCTTCACGAGCTTTGGATGGAATAAATAGCCAAAACAGCTTAATTCGCTTAATTGAAGTTAACAAAACCAAATGCCACTCTTTGGAATTTATTCGGGCTAAAAATGCAACTTTTACAAAGTTAAGGACCAAAAGTGTCAAAACAAAAACATAAGGGTTAAATCTGCCAATTTATCATTCTTATAAGGTTGAGGGACTATTTTTGACAGGTTGTAAAATTAGTAGACTTGGAATGTAATTTTCAAGTATAAGGACCATAAGTGTAAAAATTGGAAACTAGGAGGGCTAAACATGTAACTTTGAGAAGTTAAGGGTAAACGGTGAAACAAAGAATTTAAAAAGGAAAACGTCAATGTTTCATCTAATTATTTAACGCACTTAGAGACCAAACCAAGGACTGATCTAAACTAATAATTTAAAGTATAGACGACCTAGCTTCTTAAAAGTCCAAAGTCATAAATTATATACTTACGGTTTGACCACGTTGACCCGATAAAGTTGACTATTTTCAAATGAGGAATTGTTTTCAAATGTCATTTAATTCAATTATAACTCAAGCACACACTAGGGACAAGATTGCAAGTATTTATATTATTATTTTTCCGTTTAGTGAATATGTATTATTTATTCATAGGTTGCGGATAAGGTCCTTTGCATCGTTTTTCGTGCCACTGCTTTGCTTCTACATTATCATTACTAAAAGTGAGTTCATAGCCCCATGTTTTACTATATCAATGATTTACAACTTTTGGGGTGAGAAACATGCTTTGTTTTTACAAATTGGACGTAAGTGTACATTTTACCATGATTACGTGTTTGCCTAAGTAGCGATAACCCTTTGAGCCCATTATCATGAACTGTCAATTACTTTGTGTGAGCGCGAATGTTATAAATAGATCTATTGGGGTTGACATCCCCATCCGGGTGAGTAGCTCTCACTGGTGTCACGGAGTGAACCAACGGATGTATACCATGTCGGATTCGGATGTTGCGGGTTAGAACATCATCACGGGCAATGTGGCAATATTTATATTGCATTCATACATGTCGAGCTTCGGTGTCATGAGCTTAGGGAAACGTAATTACATTTGTGATATTTGCATATGTTGCATTATCATACACTTGAAAATCTTACGGTCCAACATTTCATTTACATAAACCTATGAATTCACCAACTTTATGTTGACATTTTAAGCATGTTTTTCTCAGGTCAATGATGCACGAGGTGCACAAGATACATTGGGATAGTCTTTTGGGTGTCATGCATAAAGATTTGGAGTCATTATATTTCGGGACGATTGTTATGATCTAGAATCTTTAATTCAAATGTTGAACTATCTAAGCCTTCGTGCTTTGTATCAAACAATTTCAATAAATCTAGTGTATCGTATTTTAAACGACTCTTTTGAGGTCGTTCTCATATCTTGTGTTATTGATATGTAATGTAACGCTTCCGGATACTCATATTCCGCTGCGACCCAATTTGGGGGTGTTACAGATGATGTCCCGCCTAAGTCTTAAGAATGATATGCCGCTTCGAGATAAGTAAATCATTGCACTAAAATAAACAAACCAACATTTAACTGGATTTAATATGGCTAATATAATTTTCTATCATTTGGCTTGTACTGCTTTTCTATCTTCTGATTTTCTTCTTGCGTGTTTATTGTGTATTGGATTGATTATTGTCACCACTAAACATGTGCCAGTCTCTTAGGCTGAAAACCCCATATCATTAGAAAACGTATATAACATAGGTTTAACCAATAATTAGAACTAAAATAGACTAATTAGATTAATTAAAATACTGATAGAATATAGGATTAATTTTCACTCTTAATGTTCGAGACCCTACTTACCACGAAACTTTACCCGATCGGGTACACTGCCGTTAAAGTGTTGTTTTAGGTTTGTCCGCTAAATATAAATGTAAAACATGATAATCAAATAATTAACCCTATACGACAGCACATCATCACTGAAGGTGGGGATCATGTCCATGAAGAACAAATCAAGGAACAAAAGAGAATTGAGGAATCTGCCAAAGCTGAAGTAGCCAAACATGAAGTAGAAGTAAGTAGAGAAGAGTTGGTTGATCTTCTCAGTCCTGATGTGGTGTCTAAGTACTACAAATCCAAGTTACAGTATGACAAATACTGTGACAAAATGCTAAACAGAAGAGCAAAGTCAAGAATCACAAATTGTGATGTCTTGACTAGGTTGGGCCCTATTGCACTAAAGGTGTATAAAGAGGATAGTACTGATGATGTCATTCCAAACTTCAAAGCTAGTGACTTACATCTGAGTGAATGGAGAGAAGTAGTCAAGGCTTGTCTAAACATTATTTAAATAATAATGTTTTTACGAAATACTTTTAAATGTCTTAATTATAATGTTAGGGTTAATTAGGGTTTAATAGCGTATATAATATATAATGTGTATTATATATAAATATATATATATATTTATATATAAATATTATATATATATATCAGAGAGAAAATTACCAATTACAAAATTAATATATAAAGAGTAGTATTCCTTGTTGAGATAATGGGAAAAATCACTTTAGGAAAAGTGATGACCAAATACTTCCCGAGGTCGTATTCCCGACGAAGCGTGAAATTGAGAAATTTCGATTTAAGTTTGTGGGATCGCGTGATTTGAATAGACAAGATTTATTTTTGGATTCTATTGTATTTATGAAATCAAATCAAATAAAGGGAAGCATAACAAATTAAGCAATTCATATTTATTTAAGCACGAAAACAATAATGGGAAAATTTAAAAACGCGAATGTAACGCAAGGTAAATCAATAATTTTTACCCTACAAACTCAAATTTAATTTCTAAAAATCTCCTAAATGACTAAAATATAATTATTAGAAAATAAGACCAGACCAGCTTATTTTTTTATTTTTATTTTATTTATTATGAATTAAAAACTATTTAAATCTAGAAAAATGATTAAAAATATTAAACTAATTTTAAAAATTCTAGAAAAATTACTAAAAATACTATGAAGTATTACTAATGAAATGGTAAAAAGAAAAAAGAAAAAATAGCTCCTTTAATAACGCTGCTAATCAGATGAATTAGCTTATAAGCCTAAACTGTTAAATGAGGTTAAATAATTAAGAGTGCAAATGTTTAACAGAAAAGTCCCAAGGGCTAGTTGGTATTGAGAGAGTGTGTTAAAGTGTTGGGTGTTAAGGTTGAGGTCCCAGGTTCGAGCCTGGGGGTTCCCTATACTCCCAACATTTTTATTTTTGAAAATTTATTTTTGAAAAAGCCTTTTAAGACTAAAATAAGCACTTTTTGTAAAACAACTTTTTCTAAAAACCACTAATAAGCCAGAAATAAGCTACTTAAAACTGACAGAATGACAAACTAAACTATATGACTAATAAGCAAATCTGTTTTGGTTTTATAGACTAGATAAGCAAATGGGAAAAGCCAACACCGAAAAATGAATGGACTAAGACCTAAACCTAATGGAGCAATAAACCTAGAAATAAGCTAAAACAATTAAGCTAAAAAGCATAATAAAAAAAACAGAAAGACAGATTGTTCCAAATGGTTTAAAAGTACTTTGACTAACTTTTATGCTAATAATTTGGACAAAGAAGCAGAAAGGAAAAGCTAATGACTAAAAATAGATGAACACCCATACCCAAATGACACAAATAAGCAGGATTTAAACAAATAAGAACAAGAAATAAGCTAGAAAAGCAAAGAGAAAAAGCAATTTAAGCACTAATCCTATGTTTTTGGTTATTTTAAAGGTTTTTAAATGACTAAAAGAGCTACTGCAGGCCTAAATTTAAGCTAGTAAAAGATGTTTAAAATCCAAAATGAGCTCAAAAAGATTGAGCTTGTACCCTACTGAGCTTATGTAATGAAAATCAAAACCTAAAACAACTTCTAACTGATCTAGATTTAAGATCTAAATATACTGACTTTTAAACACTATTTGAAAGTAAAACTTAAAACTGAAATTAGACAGTTTGACTAAAACTTAAGGGACAGAGATCACTTTAACCAATTATTTTCTACTGCATTGTGTAACAAAATACATGCATGAAATGACACTAACAATGCCTAATAGATCTTAATCAGATATAAACTTGGTTATCAAACTAGAGAACCACATATTCAAACCATTATGAGCTTACACCTTAAACTTAGGTTTTAAACCTTTAAAACTTAATTAAACTGATTTTTAAACTAAATTGAAGCTGGTTTTTTAAAATGATTTTGAAGTGGCAAAGTGGACTGGCAGCACTAAATGTATTAGTGTTGTTGTGCCAAACACCCTTTAGATAATGAAAAACTGATTTAAAACCTAAAACAGACTTTAAACCCTTTAAAAAGTGAAATTAGATTAAAGCATTATGTATTATTAAGCACAATTAAGCTTCGACATCTAGGGAATTAAGCATTTAGACATAAGTTACACTAATAAGCATATTTTTGGGTTTTTTTAACAGTTTTAATCAAAACAAAGTAAAACTTAAAAACAGATTAATATAAGCTACCAAGTAAATGTATAAAAAGGCTAAAAATAAAAGGCAAAATAAGCATATAAGACATTAAAAGCACAATATGCAGAATTTATAGTAGAACAAATAATAAGCTAAAATAGAGAAATTAGAGTAAAATTAAGTAGAATTGAACATACCTTGATCCTAGCTCAAACAAGGATCATACAAATGCTCAAATAGGCTAATCTACAAGCTAGCTTAATAAATAAGCTAATAATAAGCCCTATAAGCCCTTCCAGAACTGGCTTATCTTCCAATGGCTTATTTATTAGTTTGAGGTATTTTGAGTGAATGCTTTATTCAGTTTAGCTTTTAGAAAGCTAAACTGAATGAAAACTACCTTATTTGTAATAGAAAGAGCTTATTGCGCTTATTTAAGTTATTTTGAACACGATAATAACATTAACAGGAAAACAGAATTTAAACTCTAAAATTGAAACTGAACTTTTTATTAATATTAAAGAGATTACAAGGATTTCATAAGGAAATTACATTTATAAAAAGAACATTAAGCTAAATTACTAAATAAGCTAAACAAGCTACTACAACTATAAAAAGCTAGACGACTTCTTGTGTGTGGAGGAGGTCTCCTTATATAGTGATGAGGGGAAGGATCCAGAACCCTAGGACGTTCCTCATTAACCAATCCTGGCCCTTCAATCTTGATCATTCTCCACGTAATCATTTAGAGCGACGCTCCTCATCAACCAATCCTGGCCCTTCAATCTTGATTATTCTCCACGCAATCATTTAGAGCCCTTGGATTTGATGCCACGTCTCATCCACCAATCACAGCTTATAGGATTGCCAGCGTGTCATTCTGAGTGTCAAAGAGTGTCAGGGATAAGGCTTCTAGAAGCATATAAGAGCGAGGGATTGGGTGAATTGATTTTACCCGCCACTAAATCGTTTGCAATGTTGACTCGTTTAATATTTGTTTGACCAGGACTATGACTTGGGCTGGAATATAGGTTTGGTTTTATGGATTTTGGGCCAGGATTGGATAAGT
Organism: Tanacetum coccineum; assembly: GCA_026074375.1. NCBI lineage: Eukaryota > Viridiplantae > Streptophyta > Magnoliopsida > Asterales > Asteraceae > Tanacetum > Tanacetum coccineum. The sequence continues at coordinate 10,470 of BQNB010184240.1, forward strand.
GGACTGGATTTGGATTTTTATAAAAAGGCTTAGTATGGATAACATGTTAATGGACTGGCCTGGCCCAATAAGTGGGTATGGGTTGGCCCATTAAGGATGTATACGCCTTCGGCTTTGGTTTTTCGCGCTCTTTCTATTCCCGTGCTTGGTTTTGTCTATTTTGCATTATTTTTGTCCTTTTGTGCAATATCCGTTACATGCAAGACATAATTTATAATACAAACATATACAATGCATTTTTGTGTATTTATTGGTTATCATTGGTCTTTTTAGCTCATTTTATTAGGTAAAAGGTATGTGTATTTAAGCACATACCAAAATCCCCCATACTAAGCTATTGTCGTGTCCTCACGCAATGTCATAAACACACTTAGAAAACTAAAAATTTCAACCCCTTAGACTGATTACCTCGAAAAGTAGCTAAGTGTTCATCTAAGGGGAGTAAGAAATCACTAGTTTTGAAAAGCTTCCCGTTTTGCCATTTTATGCATTTATTTTTATTCATACATATCATAACTTCACGGAACAAGAAACACTAAAAGGATAAATTCATCATCCTTGATTTTTCACCCGCCCCAAACCAAGCTTAAAAATGAAATCATTGCTAAATACAAGTTAAGATGCTAATTGTGGATGCATAGCTACTTTCCGCTCCCTTATTCCTAAGTCCTCTAAAGATTTTATTATTATTATTAGTGACAAATTAATTAATGTCTTATTCTTATAAATTAAACCCGGTTTAGACCATAATTAGTTTGAAATCCTTTCCTAAAGAGACGATATGGTGAAAATAAGGTCCACAACAAGGTTCTAATTTCCCACAATTTAGGGGTTATCCTATTTAGATAACCCTGGAGTCAAAATTTGGCTTTATTATTATTATTATTGCAACATTATTAAACCTTGGTCCTTTAAACAACTACCACATCGGTATGTGAGCCAACCATGGTTTAGGAGTCTTATTTCGACCTCGATAATCCTCGACCTTTTTAAAGGCTGCAACATTGGTTGTGAGCCAGCAAGATGCAGCAAACTTTTATCAGTCTTAGATTATTCTTACTATGGGCCTTCTTTTGAAGACTGCCACATCGGTTGTGAGCCGACAAGAGGCAGTAAACTTTTATCAGCCGACAGTTATTATTATTATTACCTACACCCTTTAAACGACTACCACATCGGTTGTGAGCCGGCAAGAGGTAGTAGTCATATTTCGGCTTTGGTTTATTACATAACTATTATTATTATAGCCAAATTTTAAGTCCCGTGGTCTACTAACTACCTAGACCATGGTAGCGAGCCGCCAAGAATCAGTAGCCTATTTCCCCACAACCCTAACAAAACCTCGATATGTACCTTAATTTCATCAGAAGGAATCTCTACAAAACCTCGATGTGTACCTTAAAATCTTTACTAAAAAGATCCGTTAATGCTTATACTAATAAAACAAGCTTTACATATTTAAAGTCTATCATGGAAACTTGCAAACTCTTAGCTTTTTTGAGCTAGAATTCAAGTTTTAAAGCTTCTTGTATAAAAGACTAGCAAAAGCTTAAATTTATATAAGTTAAGGGACAAGCTAGAGCGCAACATGCTCGATCAAGTTAAAATTTATTCCTTAAAAAGACAAAACTACGTGTTAAAACACTTAATTTTATTTTTTGAATTTTTTTAATTTTGGCATATTTTTGCTATTTTTGATGGAAAAATGGGGTTACGTAAAGACAAGGCAAATGAAAGTAAGATCGAATCAAAAGATCCCCCATACTAGAACTACACAATGTCCTCAATGTGAGACTGTCACCCCCATACTAATTTCAAGGCATAATCAAAATATTAAGGGGTCTCTACGCAAATCTAAA
>BQNB010184247.1:0-12327 GCA_026074375.1 Tanacetum coccineum
CAAAGTTTTACATTGTGTTCTTCTTAGTACTTGTGTTAAGATTCCGCATTAACACATAGTATTCATAGTTATTGTCTCTCATATAGTTGATTTGGATTTATTCAAGTTAGCTATTGTCTTACAAAAGGCTAAACAGATCCAAGACTTTGGACCTACAAACCATTAGTCATGCCGTTAGAAGGAATTCACGTTGACGATAAACTCTAGTTTGTGGAAGAGCCCGTTGAAATCATGGAACGGGAGATCAAACGATTGAAGTGAAGCCGGATACCATTGGTTAAGGTTCGCTGGAACTCTAGGAGAGGTCCTGAGTTCACTTGGGAACGTGAAGATTCGTTCAAACAGAAATACCCACAACTCTTCACAAATCGGGCTTCGTCATCCGCTACAGGGTCTTAAGCTTTGAGGACAAAGCTCTTTTAACGGGTGGAGACTGTTACATTTCTCAATTTCAGGTCATTTTACGACATCTATTATTCGTCACTATTTATTTTGGTCCGATACACATTTACTTTTAAATTAACTTTTAAGCTAAATCGCGTAGACTAGAAATAATCATTTAATGTAAACGATCATCAAATAAATTAAGGTTTACATCAACCAAGTACTATATAATTATTAAGAAGATAATTATTAACTTTGCGTATTTTATTTTTATTGGTCGCGTAAAAGGGTTACGTTTTGCAATAAAATACTTTTGGACACACCCCGGAAATACCTAGACTTACCTAGACTCAAACCAATACCCACTTTTAATCCTCAAACACAAAATTGTATAATTATTGTGTTAATAAACCACCAAGGCCGAATATGGGTAAGATAAACCCACATAAAATTCGTCCTTTGTGTGTTAGCTAACTAGAAAATCTCATATTGATCCCTAAGTACATGTACATCTCCTAGTAATTAAAACTAGTACTTAGTGTCCCCTAACTAACATTTACACAATGGTTAAAAACCATTTAGTCTCTCTTTTTCCCTCCCATACCCGGCTAATGCATGTATATACACACAAATCATAAGATTTCAAGTATCTAAGCATATCTTGTACAAATATTGAGCAATTAAGAGTAGTACTTGAGTGGTTTAGCATAAAACCATGAGTGATTAACTAGAAACCTCTAAACCACCCCTCCTAGCTTGTTTGTAGTTGGTTTAGGACCAAGAGGAGCTAACTAGCTCATTTGCCTATAAATACACACTTACAACTACACTTAATACATTTCTAAACTCTCAAACTCTCTCACTAAGATAAACCTTTTCATTTCTCCCTATCTCATTCGGCTTACATCAAAATCAAACCATACACGACCCACATTTCAATTTCAAGGACACAAGGTGCATTTAAGATCGAGTATAAGGGTGTAAAGAGGGAAACACGAACTAAGTATTTGGGTATACAAGCTTTGGAGCTTAAGGTTATACGCGTGTGAATATAAACATGTTGGGTTATCTACACAACACTCCTTAAGACTCTAGGACCCTTTGTAAGTCACTACTAAACTCCTCATGTCATTTTTCCATTCGTTACTTTCATAATTTAGTTAATAAGTCACGTGAAACTTGGTTAAGCAAAGTACATGGACAAGAACATGCTTGGCTCAACCCATGCATGGTTCACACACCCATATTAAACGTATAAGACCTTGTGTGGGGATAACAACGAATAAAACATGATTAAGCATCAAGCTATGGCTAAACAATCATTTAAAAATACACGAATAAGGACCATGGTGATCATGGGTTCATTTTACTTGACCACGCAAATCCTATACGTAAACATTTGATGAAAATAAGACCACTTATCTTGGGAACATGTATGATACCTGACTCGTGTAAACTTAACCCTCCTTATATATAGATAAATTTAAACAAATATAAATACACAACAAGGATCAGAATCCGCGAGAGCAATGTAACCGGAAGAATTATAGAATGTTCCCGGGTCGTTATGTCCCAACGAGGCTGGAATGGAAGATCGAAAGACGATTGATGATTGATGTTTGAATATGACAAGGATGTGAATATGATTGGATACTAAACATAATAGGCAAATGAACACAAAGATAAACAAAGAACATAAGCTGGAACAAGAATAAACGCTAGGAATGGCAAAAACACTTAAAACTTTTACACTAAGACACACATAAGCTCAAATAAGCTTAAGACAAAACAAATAAGCTAAAAAACTAAAACTGATACATTATTGAAAATACTTTGGAAAGGAAAATAAACTTAAATAAGCTTACTCCTAAAAACAGTAAAGGAAAATGGTTTAATCTATTCTATAAAGCTAAGGAAAACATAAGCTGACCAAGCAAACAGACCTCATTGTGCTTAATAAGTCTAAGAAATAAGTTAAAACACTAATGAAACCTTTTAAATATATTTCGGGTTTGAGTTATTGGGCTTACAAGACCAATAAGCTCGAATAAGCTCCAATAAGCTCTACCAAACTTATTTTCAACTTAAATATCTTAAATAAGCTTAATGAAGGCGTTTGTGCTTTTAAAATCCCAATTGGACCTTTAAATGGCTTATTGGAGCTTAACGGGTCCAATAAGGCCCAATAAGCTCGATAAGCCAAAAATAAGCTCATCCGAGCTTATTTATGGGCTTACAACATCTTATATGACTTATTGGAACTTAATGAAACATAATGCCACTTGTTAGAACTTACATGGAGTTAAAATGCAATTTTTACAAGTTAAGGGACTAAAAGTGTCAATTTTGAATCTGTCACACCCCGCCAAGGCGGAAACGTGAGGCGTAAACAAGAATGGATATCATCACAACACATGGTGTCTATATAGATAATAAGGCGTCTTTATTGATGAAACGAAAGTTCTCGCCAATAGAAAGACATGCAACAATTATTCAAATTCAATCAATGCAAAAATTCAAGACAAGAAATAGAAATCTTCATGACATCCTATGGTCTCTTACTAGCCACTTCTTTCAATCTTATTTCCATCATGCTCACCTGAAAATGATGCTTAAAACGTCAACACAACGGTTGGTGAGAGTCATAGGTTTAAGACTCACATTAATAAACTTTTCAAAACCAATTACTGCGATTATCAAAACAATATAGGACAATTATGCAACATATGAACTTATGCTAACATGCAATCCACATACTAGGTAGGAACGTTACCCCCGATCCATTACAACAACTGGGTAGGAACGTTACCCCCGATCCCATTTCAACAACTGGGTAGGAACGTTACCCCCGATCCCATATGTCACTTACGCACCTAAAAGTCTACCAGCTGAAGCTTATACTTAGGCCTGGACCAACAATACTGGGTAGGCGTACCCCTCCGATCCCAATTCACTATTATTGAGTAGGCGTACTCCCCGATCCCAAATCAATAACACTTGACATGTCAATATAGAACATGCAAGTAAACCACATTCAACATGCAACAATAAGTCATATAGCAATCACATAATGTCCACATGAAAGCAAAACACATAATCACAGCAATTCAAAACATTTAGCATCATTTCCATCCCAATGTAAAAACATTTAAAAGTGGGACTATGAAACTCACCTGATGCTTAGCTTCCAAATGAATCCAACAACGCTTCACAAAACTTCACGGATAATCTAAACAATTAAGCACACAATAAGTTACCACCAATTAGGTATTCAACCCAATTTGATGTAACCTCAACTATGATGGACATCTAAGCTATCTATCATAGTTCTATACTCAATTCAACCCTTTTCCAACTCTTACGTATGCCAATTATACTTCAATGTTACACTTTAAACTTTCTGGTTTAGAGCAGAATTTTATATTCACTTACGCGTCCTAAACGCCCTAATTAAACACTTCAATAATTTAAACCAAAATTCACCATGTTACATACATGTCTTATGAACCTCTCCTAGCTCTCCCAAAGTCCTTACCCTTCTACAAATACTCTTTAGTAATTCATTAATCTAAAGTGTCCAGAATTCGTCCAGAATCTGACCTTCTAAAAGTATGACGTTAATTAACCAACTTAGACCTCATTATGGCCTGAGAAAAAATTCAGAGGTCACACACAATATATGAACTATCTTCCATGTAATTTAGAGCTCCTAACTCGATGTCTAAGTATTTTTAGAAAAATCAAAACCAAAACTGAAATTCGTTACTGTTTTACACACTTATTTTATAATGATCTTTTCACCCACTTCCCGACAATAAAAACTTATGAGGCCGACTTTTCTAGAAAGTAGAATCTCTTAGGTTATCTCCAGTATGTTGTAAATTATTTATTTGATCTTTTATGACCGAGTTATGGCCTCTACAAGTCTGACTAAAATTCTGCAGTGAATTTCACAACTAGTTCGGGTGATCTAACCCCTAACACATGATCAAATCACTAATTCAATTGATCTAATGATTAACCCATCATCATTATAACATAAACTTTCTGAAAATTACAAACCCTAATTTATAAAACCTAATTTAAACCCTAATCCATCATAATTAAGTTACTAGAATTGAAAGATTATAATTAAAATTGAATATTAATTAGAAAGTTTACCTTGAACAAGAACCCTAAAAATTTTTCTTCTCTTTTTCCCCTTGAAACCGGTCGAACTCTTTGAGGGGTGGGGTTTGGGTTTTGATTTTGTATTTATAGCCTCCTAATAATTATCTAGATAATTCCTTTTTGTAATTTGTATCCAACTAAAACTCTTTCCTTTTTTTTCTCTTTTTTTTTCTTTTTATTTACTAAAATTCGGATTACTATTCATGCCTAAAAAAATATTTTTTTTCTTTTCTTTTATTACTTAATTAATTATCTTTATACTTTAAGTTTTATAAAAACCTAAGCTAATTTGTTAAACCATTTTGCTTGAAAACTACTTTCTAAAAATAACTTTTCATTTCCAACTTCACTTTCTATATATGGAAAGTTTACCAAAAACTCTCATATTTTCACAAACTCATTTCTCTTAACTTAACCTCTAAAACCTAAACTTATCTTAAATTACTAACACAAAAATACGTATACGTAATAATACTTACACCTTTAACACGGAAATGCTCAAATCTCAATAATCATTTCCTTGTCACTCAAAAGTGAACGAAATGAACTTAACCAACTTCATCACCATTCCAATCTCATTGAGATGATCACACTCAATAGATTGATTACCAATACCTCACATAACCCACATAAACTCATATAAACACACAGAATTACATACACCATATATTGCAACAGGCACATAAGTCAATACTAACGGTTTGACTAACCTGCTCAAATCATGGTTGTCACAGTATCCCCACCTTGAGAAAATCTCGTCCCGAGATTTAACTACTTGAGGCATTAGCACTATCGACAAACAACTAAGGACACTTAGACCTCATTCGATCCTTGCGTTCCCAAGTAAACTCAGGACCATGCTTCGATAAATCGTAAATCCAACAACTCGTCAATACGCCATCCGAAGAAGCCTCATTATGAAATTCCCTAGTAATACAGCACTTCGATAACTAATAACATATATAATCTATATAGCTATATCACCATCTATTTGTTTAAGTGAATTCGTAATTATAAAGTAAAAATATTTATAATTACTACTTTAGTAAAAATGACATAACTTTGTCGTTTTAAGCTCGTTTCTTACGCCCGCGCTTTCGTATTAAGATGAGTGATCATAAAATCATATTTTTATATTTTTGATATTCTATGATGAATAGTGTTTTTACTGTTCATGACAGCTATATAATTGTTTTTATACTTTTAATTAACGTAAAACCCGTTTTTGTCGTATCTTATTCGTTATAGCTCCGTTTTTAGCGATTCTTTCGAACACGTTCTCGTAATTGAAAGTTTTATCATATTATTGATGTTTACAAAGTATAAGTTTCTGCCATGAATAGTAACTTTTTATAAAATTTGTTTTATAAAGTATTTAGCGTCGTAAACTCGTAACTAGTGTATCTTCTTCGTTATTAATCGGATTTTCGAGTTTCTTATCATTTTGGAATCCTCATGAGATGTACTATCTTTATAAAACATAATATGGGTGCTTCCAAAATCGAACCAAAACAGAAAGTTTGAGGTTTTGTGATTTAGACATGTTTTAAGCTTGATTTTTGTACCATTAAGCTTCAACACCTTATTACAACTACTTCACAACATTTCTATCTTATGTTTTACATATATAAAGTCCATTAGATCATTCCTTGCCCAAGTGTGTTCAAGATAACAAGTTTAACTATCATTTTCATTTGTAACTCATAAGTTAACTTTTAGAAACCCTAATTTGCTCATAAACATGTTTATACTTAAACAACATGTTAAAACACTTATACATCCCTTTTAACATCATATTAGCATCCATGTGACATATAAATAAGTTCATAAAACATTAATCATAAGTAAATATTCATTTTACATATTCAAAAGTATCCTAGATGGTGATTTAGCTAAATATAACATATGAACACATAAAATCTTAGCTATGAAATGATTAAGCTTTATTATAACCTTGCTTGGATGAGTAGAGAAGAGAATAACAATCACACCCTTGTGATTAACACTCTTGGCTTGAAAATATAGGATGAAAACCCTAATTTTCCCAAGAAACCCTTATCTTCCTTTTCTTGCTTCCTTCTTTGCAAATGGTTAACCAATGCTTGCAAACACCTTAGAAGGTCTTAGGAATGATGTGTGTATGGTTGTATGGTGATATAAAATCAAAGTATGGATTGTGTTTGGAGGGGGTTTTGAGCCGTGGGCTCTAGAGAGAACAAAGGAAGAGTTTTTGTGATTTCTTTGTTAAGGAATGAAGTAAATGAGTTTTCTACTTCATGTGCATGCATATTTATACTACTAATGAGATATTATGAAGATATTTGATGTCTAGTGGAAGTATGCAAGGTGGAAGGACTTGGAAAGAAAGTGGAAGCTTACCTTGGATAAGTTTGGCTAGTCATGAGATCAAGTTGATGCAAGATGCATGTATGAAGATATTTGTGAAGTTTCCTTGGTCCAATCTTATCCTCCTAGTCACTTATACACGAAATTATGCTTGTGTATAAGTTAGGATATGTTTTGATCTTTTATATAATGAATACTTGCATTATATTAAGTATAATGTAGGATAGACTTAATAAAATGTATAACTTGCACATGGTAGAGTTTGATTTGAATTCTTTCATGAAGAATATGTATAATGTGATAAATACTTGAAGTTTTAAATAAACTTTAAGTATTGGGTATAAATTTTGGGTATTTGATGAAGCGTAGATAAGTTAACGTGCTTCCGGGAAGGCCTAAACGTATTTTATCGCGAAACGTAAACACTTAACGTAACCAATAAAAATAAAATGTGCAATGATAATAATTATCCTCTAAATAATCATATAACACTTGCTTGATGTAAACATTTAATTGTTTAATGCCCGTTTACATTGAATGATCATTTTTAGTTTACGCGATTTAGCTTAACGATTACGATTTAAAAGCAAACGCGTAAAACCCTAAAAATAAATTGTGAATTACATAACGTCGTACAATGACCTAAAACACGAGGTGTTATAGTCTTCCCCCGTTAAATGAGCCTTGTCCTCAAGGCTTATCACACGGCACTTGACGACGGTGCAGTCTTGGTGAAGAGGTGTGGATATTTCTTCCTGAATTGATCTTCACGTTCCCAGAATTCTGTTAGACCGTGATCAAGTCTTCCCAACCTATTCCCCTAGAGAACGATAACAACCCCTGACTCTTGCCTATACTACTACTACAACGGTTAGGTACTCTGCCTAGGGGATTGTAAAACTTCTTATAGAAGTCCCTTACGGCCTTCGCATCAACTTATGACCCATTTATTGATCTTATAACTTACTACTATGTCTTAGGAAGTTCCTTTATCAAAACGGGTGAAACTTTCTTTGGAACCCTTTAGCCTTGAACCAGTAAGTAAAACTTAAATTTTTAGACATACAACTCAAAATATTACAACCTAGGCTTTTGAACGGACTAATTTCCTTTGGAAACGAATGAGATACGACCTCGGGAAGCCAGTTACAAATCTAGGCAGAGTGTTCAACTTTCTGTTTTGGTATTGTGAGTATTGTTTGATATATTTTTAAGTGTTTTTGCATGTGAAAACTTTGTAAAACCTTACTGCAAGTATATAAAGGTGATAAAAGCTTGTAAAACTCATATGCATATTGTTCACTTCATATTGTAAACCTAAAGCGCCTTAATATTAACTTAGGTCGATTATACACCACAATAAGGGATGATGAGACAAGTTATTTAAGAACAGGAGAACAAGTTACAATGTTGGTATCGTTAGGGCTTTCTAGGCATATAAAATAGGTCTCACAACTTAGAGTGGAGGGAGATCATCATGAAGAGAAAGTGAATGAGAAGATATAGATTAATAATTTTACTCCAAAATTAGGGATAAATCCAATTAAAGAGATATCAACGAATAGAGAAAGTGAAGGAGACGATGAGAGTAAGCCATAGAAAGAAATAAAGAGTCGGCGTTATACACCACAATAAGGGATGATGAGACAAGTTATTTAAGAACAGGAGAACAAGTTACAATGTTGGTATCGTTTAGGGCTTTCTAGCCATATAAAATAGGTCTCACAACTTAGAGTGGAGTGAGATCATCATGAAGTGAAATTGAATGAGAAGAGAAAGATTCATAATTTTACTCTAGAATTAAGGATAACTCCAATTAAAGAGATATCAACAAATAGAGAAAGTGAAGGAGACGATGAGAGTAAGCCATAGAAAGAAATAAAGAGTCGGCGTTATACACCACAATAAGGGATGATGAGACAAGTTCTTTAAAAACCAGAGAACAAGTTACAATGTTGGTATCGTTAGGGCTTTCTAGGCATATAAAATAGGTCTCACAACTTAGAGTGGAGTGAGATCATCATGAAGTGAAATTGAATGAGAAGAGAAAGATTCATAATTTTACTCCAGAATTAGGGATAAATCCAATTAAAGAGATATCAACGAATAGAGAAAGTGAAGGAGACGATGAGAGTAAGCCATAGAAAGAAATAAAGAGTCAGGGTTATACACCACAATAAGGGATGATGAGATAAGTTCTTTAAAAATAGGAGAACAAGTTACAATGTTGGTATCGTTAGGGCTTTCTAGGCATCTAAAATAGGTCTCACAACTTAGAGTGGAGGGAGATCATCATGAAGAGAAAGTGAATGAGAAGAGATAGATTAATAATTTTACTCTAAATTTAGAGAGATGAGACAAGTTCTTTAAAAACAAGAGAACAAGTTACAATGTTGGTATCGTTAGGGCTTTCTAGGCATATAAAATAGGTCTCATAACTTAGAGTGGAGGGAGATCATCATGAAGAGAAAGTGAATGAGAAGATATAGATTAATAATTTAACACCAAAATTAGGGATAAATCCAATTAATGAGATATCAACGAATAAAGAAAGTGAATAAGAAGATGAGAGTAGGCCATAGAACAAAATAAAGAGTCGGTGTTATACACCACAATAAGGGATGATGAGACAAGTTATTTAAAAATAGGAGAACAAGTTACAATGTTGGTATCGTTTAGGGCTTTCTAGCCATATAAAATAGGTCTCACAACTTAGAGTGGAGTGAGATCATAATGAAGATAAAGTGATTGAGAAGAGATAGATTAATAATTTTACTCTAAAATTAGAGATATGAGAAGATATAGATTAGTAATTTTACTCCAAAATTAGGGATAAATCCAATTAAAGAGATATCAACGAATAGAGAAAGTGAAGGAGGCAATGAGAGTAAGCCATAGAAAGAAATAAAGAGTCGGTGTTATACACCACAATAAGAGATGATGAGACAAGTTATTTAAGAACAAGAGAACAAGTTATAATGTTGGTATCGTTTAGGGATTTCTAGCCATATAAAATAGGTCTCACAACTTAGAGTGGAGTGAGATCATCATGACGTAAAAGTGAATGAGAAGAGAAAGATTCATAATTTTACTCCAGATTTAAGGATGACTCCAATTAAAGAGATATCAACAAATAGAGGAAGTGAAGGAGAATATGAGAGTTAGCCATTGAACGAAATAAAGAGTCGGGGTTATACACCACAATAAGGGATGATGAGACAAGTTATTTAAAAATAGGAGAACAAGTTAAAATGTTGGTCTCGTTAGGGCTTTCTAGGCATATAAAATAGGTCTCATAACTTAGAGTGGAGGGAGATCATCGTAAAGATAAAGTGAATGAGAAGAGATAGATTAATAATTTTACTCTAAAATTAGAGATAACTCCAATTAAAGAGACGATGAGAGTAAGCCGTAGAAAGAAATAAAGAGTCCGCGTTATACACCACAATAAGGGATGATCAGAAAAATTATTTAAAAATAGAAGAACAAGTTATAATGTTGGTATCGTTAGGGCTTTCTAGGCATCTAAAATAGGTCTCGTGGAGGGAGATCATCATGAAGAGAAAGTGAATGAGAATAGAAAGATTCATAATTTTACTCCTGAATTAAGGATGACTCCAATTAAAGAGATATCAACGAATAGAGAAAGTAAAGAAGAAGATGAAAGTAGGCCATAGAACAAAATAAAGAGTCGGTGTTATACACCACTTAGAGTAGAGGGAGTTATATGGCTAGAAAGCCCTAAATGTTACCAACATTGTAACTTGTTCTTCTGTTTTTAAATAATTTTTCTCATCATCCCTTATTGTAGTGTATAACTCTGACTCTTTATTTCTTTCTATGGCTTACTCTCATTGTCTCCTTCATTTTTCCTATTCGTTGATATTTCTTTAATTGGATTTATCCCTAATTTTAGAGTAAAATTATTAATCTATATTTCTTTCTTTGGCTTACTCTCATCGTCTCCTTCACTTTCTCTATTCGTTGATATCTCTTTAATTGGAGTTATCCTTAATTCTGGAGTAAAATTATGAATCTTTCTCTTCTCATTCAATTTCACTTCATGATGATCTCACTCCACTCTAAGTTGTGAGACCTATTTTATATGGCTAGAAAGCCCTAAATGATACCAACATTGTAACTTGTTCTCCTGTTTTTAAATAACTTGTCTCATCATCCCTTATTGTGGTGTATAACACCGACTCTTTATTTCGTTCAATGGCTAACTCTCATCTTCTCCTTCACTTCCTCTATTCGTTGATATCTCTTTAATTGGATTTATCCCTAATTCTAGAGTAAAATTATGAATCTATCTCTTCTCATTCACTTTCTCTTCATGATGATCTCACTCCACTCTAAGTTGTGAGACCTATTTTATATGGCTAGAAAGCCCTAAACGATACCAACATTGTAACTTGTTCTCCTGTTCTTAAATAACTTGTCTCATCATCCCTTATTGTGGTGTATAACACCAACTCTTTATTTCTTTCTATGGCTTACTCTCATCGTCTCCTTCACTTTCTCTATTCGTTGATATCTCTTTAATTGGATTTATCCCTAATTTTGGAGTAAAATTATTAATCTATATCTTCTCATTCACTTTCTCTTCATGATGATCTCCCTCCACTCTAAGTTGTGAGACCTATTTTAGATGCCTAGAAAGCCCTAACGATACCAACATTGTAACTTGTTCTCCTGTTTTTAAAGAACTTGTCTCAGCATCCCTTATTGTAGTGTATAACCCGGACTCTTTATTTCTTTCTATGGCTTACTCTCATCGTTTCTGATAAGTGTAAAATACACATATCCATTTATACCTAAAATAACCCAATTAAACCCAAAACATGCTAAAAATGGCAAAAATATACTTGTTTTTATGTTTTGTGTGTGCAGGTATGGATATATCAAAAATCACAAGAAAACCGTCAAAAACGGGCAAACACGGACACGGGGAACGGAAGAGCACAAAAGAAGCCAAAGATGCAAAGCCAAAGCCAGGAAAGGTCTACCTTGAGTCAACACTTGGTCAACCTCAGTCAAAGCACTAAAAAAACCCTAAATGTTTCTGTTCAGTCCCTCCAAACTTCAAATGTTTCACAAATGGTCCCTAAACCTTTAATGGGCCAAAACCCCTTAAAACCATACCCGGCCCAAAACACAAAACCCATAACATATAATTAAAATCCAAGGACCATTCTTTCCAAAACCAAAAGATGTTATACACTTGAATGTGTATTACATCTTTAATTCACAAAACAGAGGGACCAAAGTTGCCAATGTCCCATACTCACCCCCCATTTACCCGTATAAGTAAAAATGGCGGGAAAAGTTGTTTTTACTATTCACCTTCTCCCCCGATTCACCTACAGTCAAAATCAAAGGGCTTTTCCAAATTGGAGGGTACGGAAGACAATCCAAGTGGTCTAC
>BQNB010184249.1:0-12327 GCA_026074375.1 Tanacetum coccineum
AAAGAAAAATTGTTTGACTTAGCTAAAACACCGGTGAATGAGAAATGTTCGGCAGTTATCCTAAAAATGTTGCCCGAAAAACATGGAAACCCCGACAACTTTCTTATTCCATGTGATTTTCCAAAGTTAGTAGAATGCTTAGCCTTGGCCGATCTTAGTGCAAGCATCAACTTGATGCCTCTTTCCATATGGAAGAAACTCTCACTCCCCGAACTTACTCCTACTCAAATGATTCTTGAACTTGCAGACCGATCGACTACTAGTCCATCCGGTATTGCCGAAGATGTCTTTGTAAAAGTATTAAAGTTCCATTTTCGTAGTCGTTGATTATGTTGTCGACCCTCGAGTTCCCTTAATTCTCGGGAGAACCTTTTTGAGGACGGCACGTGCTTTGATTGATGTTTATGGTGAAGAATTAACTCTCCGAGTTGATGATGAAGCCATAGCCTTTAAAGTTGGTCAAACTTCGAGATACTCTTACAATGATACTGTGTCGATTAATCGAATCGATGTAATCGACATAGCTTGTGAGGAGTATGCTCAAGAAGTGCTCGGATTCTCGGATAGTTCAACGAGTGGCAATCCCACTTCGTCTTTATTCTTCCCCCTCTCTCACTCCTTTTGAGGAAGGAGACTTCATTTTGGAAGAAATCGAAGCTTGTCTTACAAATGATTCAATTCCACCAGGAATTGATGATGACGACTTTGATGATCCTCCGGAGCTTGAGCTTAAGGATTTACCTTCTCATCTTGAGTATGCATTTTTGGAGGGTACCGATAAACTACCCGTCATAATTGCTAAAAACTTAAAAGAAGATGAGAAGGTTCGACTTCTAAAGGTTTTAAAATTACACAAGCGTGCCATCGCTTGGAAAATCTCTGATATAAAGGGCATTGACCCTCAATTTTATACTCACAAAATATTAATGGAGGATGACTCTAAACCGGCAATTCAACATCAAAGAAGCGTTAACCCAAAAATTCATGAGGTTATCAAAAAGGAAGTTATCAAACTCCTTGATGCGGATTGAATTACCCTATCTCCGATAGCCCGTGGGTTAGCCCAGTTCATTGTGTGCCTAAGAAGGGTGGAATAACCGTAATTAAAAATGAAGATAATGAGTTGATACCTACTCAATTAGTTACGGGATGGCGTGTATGCATTGACTACCAAAAGTTAAATGATGCCACTCGTAAATATCATTTCCCGTTACCACTAGATTGTAAGAAAAATACCAAAAGAAATGGGGGGGGCGGGGGGGGGGGGGGGGGGTGTGGGGTGGGGGGGGGGGGGGGGGGGGGGGGGGGGGGGTGGTGGTGGGGGGGGGTTGGGGTGGGGGGGGTGGGGGGAGGAGGTGTGGGGGAGGGATGGGATTGTTGGGGGGTGACAGGTTTGTGAAAGTTTTTGAAAGAGTGAATTGAAATAGAATGCACATGGGTGTGCACTGTCGAATCTATCACAAAGCATTTGAATTGCCGATGAAGGGTAACAGGGAACCCTATATACGGTACTACCCAATCGACTCCACCCGTAAAGACCCAATTACCCGTTTACCCTTCAATGGATCAAAAGCTTAACGATTAGCCGGATAATGAATACTATTGTGCATTTTAGATGTATTTTCGGATACTTTCAGATACAAATTGACCTGAAAGAACCAAGAGAAAGACCACCTCACTTCCCTTTTTTAAGCATTTGCCTACCGACATATGCCTTTCGGCTTATGTAATGCTCTGGGCACGTTCCAAATGTGCATGATGGCCATTTTCCACGACATGATCGAGGAAACGATAGAGGTCTTCATGGATGATTTCTCAGTCTTCGGGGATTCTTTCTCTTCTTGCCTTACCTATTTAGACAAAATGCTTAAACGATGCGAAGACACCAATCTTGTTCTAAATTAGGAAAAGTGTCATTTCATGGTTAAAGAGGGCATTGTCCTCGGCCATAAAATTTCTAAGTCTGGGATTGAGGTCGATAAGGAAAAAGTTGATGTGATAGCAAAATTACATCTCACCACCGTTAGAGGAATAAGAAGTTTTTTAAGACATGCCGGGTTTTACCGACGATTTATTCAAGATTTTTCTAAAATCGCTCGGCCCATGACCCGTCTTCTAGAAAAAGAGACCCCGTTCTTCTTCTCTAAAGAATGTATCTAATCTTTTGAAACACTTAAGAAGAAATTAACCGAAGCATCGATATTAGTTGCCCCCGATTGTGACTTGCCCTTTGAAATTATATGTGATGCTAGTGACTTTGCAGTTGGGGCAGTCCTGGGGCAACGTAAGACCAAACATTTTCAGCCTAAAAAAAACTTAATAAATATTGCCCCCTAGCAAGACTATGACTGATGCTCAAGCCTCATTTATACTAATTACGGAGAAAGAATTATTAGCCGTAGTGTATGCTTTTGAGAAATTCCGGCCTTATTTAGTCTTGTTAAAAACCATAGTATATACGGACCACTCGGCTCTCAAGTATCTTCTTGCCAAGAAAGATGCTAAGCCGAGTTTGCTTTGGTGTATTTTCCTTCTCCAAGAATTTGATGTCATTATTCGTGATAAAAAAGGAGCGGAGAATCTCGCGGCCGACCACTTGTCAAGACTAGAAAATTCCCATCAAAGTGATCTTGAGAAAAAGGAAATTACAGAAACATTTTCTCGAGACACTTGGGATGGTTACCTTTCGTGGTGATTCGAATACCCCATGGTTTGCCGACATTGCAAACTACCATGCGGGGAATTTTATTGTAAAAGGGATGTCGTCCCAACAAAAGAAGAAATTCTTTAAGGATGTTAAGCATTATTTATGGGACGACCCCTACTTGTTTAGGATTTGTGCGGATCAAGTGATTAGACGACGTGTTGACGGCCAAGAAGCCGTTGATATCCTCACGGCTTGCCATAATGGACCCATCAGGGGACATCATGGTGCCAACTACACCGCTAAGAAAGTCTTTGATTCCAGATTTTATTGGCCGACTATTTACCGAGATGCCCATGACTTGGTCACACAGTGTGACGCTTGTCAACGTCAAGGCAAAATCTCGCAACGTGATGAAATGCCTCAAAATGCAATTCAAGTATGCGAGATCTTTGACGTATGGGGCATCGATTTTATGGGACCGTTCCCGTCTTCTCGAGGGAACAAGTACATTCTCGTGGCCGTTGACTACTTGTCAAAATGGGTGGAAGCGAAAGCGCTCCCCACTAATGATGCCCGAGTCGTTGTGAAAATTTTGAAATCTCTCTTCGCCCAATTTGGAACTCCTCGTGCTATTATTAGTGATCGCGGTACTCATTTTTGCAATGACCAATTTGCAAAAGTCATGCTTAAATATGAGGTTACCCACCGTCTTTCTACCGCGTATCATCCACAAACTAGTGGACAAGTTGAGGTTTCAAATCGTGGTTTGAAACGTATTTTAGAAAGGACCGTAGGTGAAAACCGTGCTTCATGGTCCGACAAGTTAGATGATGCTTTCTGGGCCTTCCGTACCGCATTCAAGACACCTATCGGGTGCACTCCTTATAATCTTGTGTATGAAAAGGCTTGTCATCTTCATATTGAACTTGAATACAAGGCCTATTGGGCCTTGAAACATTGTAATTTTGACCTTAAGACCGCGGGTGATCACCGAAAAGTTCAAATGAATGAATTAAATGAACTTCGTGATCAAGCTTACGAGAACTCTTTAATCTACAAAGAGAAAAACAAAAAAAAAAAGGGGGGATTCATGACTTCCAAGATTATAACCCTTCTTCAACGTTGGTAACGGCCCTTATTTCAATTCTGATTTAAAGATTTTCTCGGGTAAGCTTAAAACCCGTTGGACCGGACCATTCACCGTTACCCAAGTTTTCCCTTATGGCACCGTTGAGTTATCTTCAACCGACGGACCAAATTTCAAGGTGAACGGTCATAGACTCAAACACTACTTTGGAGGGGACATACCACCCATGGTTGTCCCGGATCTCCAAACCTTCCCCATAGACAACTAAATTCGTAGCAGCAACTGCGATCATGCATGTAGACGTGACTCACTATTAACATATCAAACATCAATGTACGCTGGCACAGGACACGCGCATTCTTGGTAGAGAGTCTAGATGTCCACACTGCTACGCTATCTATCACAGATTCGAACATGGCAACACACAGCGGGGGCAGGGCGAAGGAGGTAAAGAGGATCTCGTTGTCACGTGGGGGGATCTATCTGATTATGTACAAGATCGGGTGTACATGGGGGGCAGGTGAGTGAGAATCGCCTGTCTATGCGGCTTTAGCTGCAAGTATCGTGAGGGTTTTAGGGGGGTCTGTTGTAGGATGTGCACGGTGGTGTGATGTCAGGGAGATCTGATGCGGCTAGGCGTGGAGTCACTTAGTGTGTGTGAGGGCTGTCGTAGCGTCTCTTTATGGTGTGAACGCATGGTGTTATGGGTATATATTGTGAGCCGATTGCATGGGGGTCTACTCTCGTGCTGCAGTGGCTACCGGTGTCCGATATCGAGGTGTCTAGAGGATAGGTAGTGAGCGATGGCGGCGGCGCGATAGTGCTCTTAATATTCTGTAACGAGTCTCTCTCAGGGGGGGCGCGTCTACTTCTCTGAGTTATGAGAAGCGAATCAGCAGTTGGATCGAGATCACACTCTCTATCTATAGAATAATGTATGGGGTGAGATCTACTTACTCACACAGCTGCCCCCTTAATCTGAGTGACGCATAATGAACAGAAGCGAAGATGTATTAGCTCGAAGATTCATGTAGGTGGTGGGGAGTGGGAACACGTCGTATCTCAAGAAGGTGATGATGTCATGACACATACGTTCAGTGGTATAGTACTCCGTAAATCCCGGCGGGTTCATCACACAGCAACACCAGACACAGCTGAGACACTGCTACACACAGGGGGGTCATTATTGATGTGATTTTATGCAAAAATTAAAAAATTCCAAAAATAAAATAAGTGTTTTGTCACAATGTTTGACTTTCCTACTGGGTAGAATAAGAATAAATTTTGACTCGATCGAGCGTGTTGAGCTCTAGCTTGCTCCTTAACTTTTAGACTAAGCATTCGCGGATCTTTTTATTAAAGATTTTAAATTTGCGAAGAACGAAAAATGATAGAGTTTTATATAAGTTAGATGCTAAACATGGAGTAGTTGGAACTCTTTAGAGCTCATAGAGGTTAATTGTGGCTTTTTGCTCCCATCAGCTTAATAAACGTTATATAATTGTGAATAAATAAAGTCACTTTAGGTTTTTGCGATTCTTAGTTTAAATCACTTCGTAGAGATTCCTTCGGGTGAAAGTAAGGTACACATCGAGGTTTTGTCAGTGTTGCAGGGAAATAGAATCCCGGACCATGGTCGGCTCGCATACCGATGTGACAGTTTTTAAAAGACCGCAGGACTTCAAATTTGGCTATAATAATAATGTAATAAACCAAAGCCGAAATAAGACCCTGTATCATGGTCGGCACTCGATACCGATGTGACATTTCGTTTAAAGGGTAGGAGGTAATAACAATGATAAAAACTGTGGGCTGATAAAAGTTTACTACCTCTTGCCGGCTCACAACCGATGTGGCAGTCTTCAAAAGAAAGCCCATAGTAATAATAATCTGAGACTGATAAAAGTTGCTGCATCTTGCCGGCTCACAACCGATGTTGCAGCCTTCTAAAAGGTCGAGGAATTCTACCGAGGTCGAAATAAGACTCCTAACCATAGGTGTCGGCTCGCATACCGATGTGGCAGTTGTTTAAAGGACCGAGGTTTAATAATGTTGCAATAATAATAAGGAATAAAGCCAAATTTCGACTCCGGGGTTATCTAAATAAAGCCTCCGTCTCTGGACTCGTAGTTGAGTTGATTCAGATGAAATAAAAAAGATAACCCCTAAATCATGCAAAATTAGAACCTTAATGTGGACCTTATTCTTACCATATCGTCTCTTTAGGAAAGAATTTCATACTAATTGTGGTCTAAACTGGGTTTATTTTATTTAAATAAGGTCTTAATTTATTTGTCACCAATAGTAAAATAAAACCCTTTAGAGGGATGTATTAGGAATAATTGAGCGTGGGAAGGTGTTGAGCTGGGATGCATACAGCAATTAGCAGAGATAGGGTGAGGAGTGTTGGAATACGGGCGGGAGAGCAGATACAGCGAGTGTGAGAGCAAGCGATTGGGATTACGGTGTTTAGATGGTAGCGCTGTGCGTATAGGGTATAGTATTAGTTGAGTGCGTGTGTGATGTCTGTGAGACAGACACTGTGGATCTTATGGTATCACGATTAGAGATATAGCACAGGGGGCTAGCACATCTGGATGTGCGCATGGCGCGAGGTCACTCATCACGGGATTAAGAAGTGCTATGAGACGGGCCATCGGTTCAAACGATTTGACCAGCCGGATCATGAGTAAAGTACGATCGAGAGCGGCGCGAACGATGGTCCATAGGACAGTCACAACATCTCTCAGATTAGTTTTAAAAATAAAAAAATGTGGTAATTAGTGTAAATATTTTAAAAATGGTCAAAACGGGGCTTTTCAAAACTAATGATTCTTTAATTCCCTTTGATGAACACTTAGCTACTTTTCGAGGTAATTAGTCGAGGGGAATTAAGACTCTTAGTCTTCTAAAGTGTTTACTTATAGCATTGCGTGAGGACACGACAATAGTTTAGTATGGGGGATTTTGGTATGTGCTTAATTACACATACCTTTTACCTAATAAAACGAGCCTAAAATGACCAAAATATATCAAAAATGCATTGTATTTGTGTGTTTTGTGATTTATGATGTGCAGGTAATGGATATTCACTAAAGGAAAAAAACAAAGCCAAAACCGAGCACGGGATTGGAAAGAGCGTGAAAAATAGAAGTCGAAGACGTGTTTATCTTAAATGGGCCAACCCGCACCCAAGTTAATGGGCCAAGTTAGCCCATTATGCTTATCTATTAAACCTTAAAGTCTAAAGCCAATCCATAACTCAACCGGCCCAAACCAAAAGCCCAAATACACTTAACCATACACCTGTTAAATCCATTACACCATTAGTCCTAAATCTTTACACCAATAGTCCTTTTTCATTTCACCATTAGTCCCTAACACTAACCCCGTTACTCTTTTCCCTAACATCCGTTAACTCAACTCAAACAAATATAAACAAAAACCAAACACTCGCCAATTAATACTATTCATTCTCCCCTCCAATTTACCCTGCAACGCGACAAAAAACAGTCACACCCTACTTAAACCCCACCCCTAGATGAAGACAAGCCACCATGGCAATCCCATGAAGATCCATTGGTTGATTGGACAAGGACAAAGAATCAAAGGCTTAGATCAAAGATAAAGAAACACAACAAGGGAATCAAAGGCTGAGATTGAAGGCTTGGAGAACACTCTCATCCATCTCATAGAAGAAGCACAAGTCCAAGACCTAGAACCTTCTCCTTCTTCTATAAATAGGGCCATTAGGGCATCTTTTTCATTGTAATTTTCAGCTTAAATTAGTTTATATTAGCTTATTGTAACTTTATTTAAAGTCTTGTAATGTTTTTTAAGTGTTAATGAAATTCTAAGTTTTATGTAAAATTATGTTTTTTTATGTTAATGGAATTTATGCCTTGAAAATGTTTGTTATGCTCTTATAAGCTCTTTCCTCTTTTACTTAAGCTGTTTTACTTAAGCAATATAAGTTTTACCATAACTTATAGTGTTTAAGCTAGTTTTTATACTTATAAACCACACAAAAAGTACCTTAGCTAAATGTTGGATGATAAGCCAGAAAAGGATGGGCTTATGGGTTACACCAGCTTGTTTCTAACAAGCTGGAGCTTGTAGACAAAGCTCTAAAAGAGCATTTAGGTCCTTGTTTAAGCAAAGGACTTTGTAAGTTCCCATTTTCAACTTTATAGCTTATTTACTATTTTGCTTATTTACTGCTTAACTTTGCTTAATTTTGCTTATTGTGTCTCATTATTGCTTATTAGTTATAATTTTCAGTTTATATGTCTTTTGTTTAAGTGTTTTCATAAAACTGCCATTAATATACCTTTAAACTGATAATTCTTATTTGTTTATATGTCTTTTGGATTTATGAGCTTATGGCTTATTATAGTGCTTAAATTGGGTTTAGAGTTGCTTATTAAGGTTGGATAAAGGTACTTGTAGCTTATTTGGCTTAGGTTTGAGCTTATTCAAGCTTATAAGCAAATTCAGTTTAGTGTTAAAGTGTAAAAGCTTTTAAGTGATTCCGTCAGTTTACATAGCTTATTTCTAGATTATTTTAAGTTTTTATAAAAAGTGTCTTCACAAAAGTTGCTTATTTAAGTCTTATTTAGCTTTTTCATAAAAAACTTTTGCAAAATAAAAATGTTGGGAGTATAGGGAAGTCTCAAGGGTTGAACCCGAGACCTCAAACTTAACTCACCAACACTTTAACACACCACACACTACCATCTGCGCCCTTGGATCTTTTCTGTTAGACCTTGGGGCCATTTGGTATTTTAGGGGAGGGGGGTTTCCAATTTAAGCTATCAGCCCTTTTGGGCTTATTTCCAGCTTATTCAGATAAGCTGGTAAATCCTTTTTATTTTTCCTAAGTTTTTAACTGTTCAAAGTACTTTTTCTGAATTTTTCAGATTTTTATAAATTAGTTTATTATTTTTTATAATATTTTTAGATTAAATCAGTTTTTAATTCATAAATTTAAATAAAAGTCAAAAAAATATAATTCTTTTTTCTAAAATTATTTTTAATCATTTAGGACCTTTAAAAATTAAATTTGCATTTTTAGGGTTAAAATTTGATAATTTAGGTTTTTAAGTCTCGGGTTTAGATTCCCGTTACCGTTTTCGTGTTTGAATCTTAATTGTTTTTGTTTTTAGCTTGTCTTTACTTGTTTTTGCATTTCATTTGTAGAAATAGAATCCAAATCAAAATTTCGATTATTCAAATCACGCGATCACGAACTTAAACAAGATTCTCAATTCACGCCTCGTCGGGATACGACTCGGGAATATTTGGTCATCACTTTTCCTAAAGTGATTTTTATTTCTTAATGGAATACTCTTATACCTTTAATTTTTTGGGGGGTATTTAGTATTACAATAAATACATAAATTTATAATAAAGGCCTATTTGTACCTATCAGATCCATTAGGTGGTTTTTTTCTATTGGTGTTCTTGTTGTTATATTTAGTTAGTTGGTTGTTGTGTGGCATGTCGCACACGACTTAGTGGTTGTTCAAGCATTTTCTTGAGGTTAATGTGGTATTTCAGCCACATTCCATTGTACTCTAATGTTTTTTTGTGAGTAATATATTTTACCAGGTAATGATAAACCCCCCCCCTAGATTCTCTGTCCATCAATCGTAATTTTTTAAGTCTAATTTAACACTTCCCCCTTTACCCACCCCCCCCCCCCCAAAAAAAAAAGTTTTAATAGCTCACTGGACATGATGTGATTGTTCATCAAGGAACATCTATGCATTGGTTTCTTTAGTATGTGTTACTATGCTATATGAAAGAAAGTATAATAATCCCTTAAATTAGATTATTCAGGTTAACACGAAACCTGAATAAACACGAGACTATCATCAAAACATGACCATAATAAGAGTTTGTTGCAAACATGTATCATTCAATACTTGGTGGAACTTATTTGTTAGTAATCTGATCTTTATGTAACTCTTGGAAGTTTGGTTATTTAGTATTTGTTGGATTATGTGAGTTGGTTCCGCATTTTATACGTTAGAAATACGTGAGCATATTGGGGGCACACACGTTAATACACGAAAAATACATTTTATTACTTCACGAAATAAATATTTAAATAGTCGTTATTATCGTTACTTGTATAACTGATTTAACAGATGCTTTAAATATAAATCAAGGGGCTTAATTGGACAAAACCGAACCCTAGGAGGGATACCATAAGTGGTCGGCCCCTAGGATTCTAGAATAGGGGTTTTTTGGTTCTAATTAGGAGATAAGGGAAGAGTTGGTATGTGATTAGGATTTGGGGGAATTCTAGTTTATCTAGAACTAGGGTTTGGGTAGTATATATACTCCAACGTTTTGAGGTAGAGAAGTTAGTCAAATAAATTTCGCAAGAAAAGTTGTCGAAACATTAAATTCATATCTGATTTGGGTATGATTTCGGGGAGTAAAACCCCTACTTAAAATTCAAATTAGGGTTAGCCAAAAATCAGAGGTCATATTTTAGGTGTCTAATAATTCCAGTTCGAAGGGCTAGCGATAAAACATTTTCTAAGTATTTATAAGGATGTAAACTTTTTGGTGTGCGTGCAGGTCCGAATCTGAGCACTTTGTAATGATGAATTTTTATAAAATAGTTCCACTTAATATTATTTTTTCTAAAAAATCACAGTAGATCACAACTCGTTGGGGAGCTAGGGAATGTAAGGAGAACCACCAATTAGGTGTTTTAGTATTTTATTTGTGGTCATAAAGTGACTACAAAATTCAGCCAGAAATTGTAAAAGTGGAAGTTAATGAGTAAGGTCATATAGGGTATGTAAATGATTTGGGAGATGTACTTAAAGGATGATAAACTTAGTGTGCGGTTTTGAAGTCCATCATGTGATTGTTACATTGACTTAGGCATTTAGCCTAACAGAGTGTAACTTGTCTTTTGTTATGATTAGATTGTGTGCAAGATCCTGTCAAGTAAGCTGAGCATTAGGTGAGTTTCATAGTCCCATTTTACTATGTTTTTTTTGGATGGAAATGATGCAAAATATGTTTTTGAAATGTTTTAAATGCTGTGATTATATGGTTTAATTGACGCATGGACTTTTATGTAGCTATTATATGTTTATGTGCTGCATGTCGTATAATATTGTATTGGTTTCGCCTACTTTGTGGGTATGTTGGTTTCGCCTACTTTGTGTGGGTATGTTATTGTGTGAATACGGTACCAAGAGTCTTGGATCGAGGATAATATTCTTATCCATGACTGTAAGACAAACTTTATGGTTTGGATCGGGGGACACGTTCCATCCCAATGGTGATTGTTTAGACAAATGCATGTTAGCATGTATAATAGTCAGCTTAATTGTCCTGCCATGTTTTTTTTATTAATCACAGTAATTAATTTAAATCTTGAATTGGGTGTCGTAAACCTATGACTCTCACCAACTATTGTGTTGACGTTTTAAGCATCACTTTCAGGTGAGCGTTATGAAGGTGTTGAAGTTAATAAAAGTGGCTAGAGAGACCATTAGGCTGGCATTGGAAGTTCTCATATGATATCGTTTCATAATTGTTGCATGAATTCTTAAATGTTATTAGTTTTAATAGGTTTGTGAGACATTATCTTTGTATTGATGAGACCTCTTTTTCATTAATACAAGATGTCGTTCCTTTGTTTTTGGTATTGTCATGACACATCGTGTCTTTTATTTTTTTAGTTTCGCATGTAGTGATTCTCTATTGTTGACACCATTGTGTTGTGATGATATCCATGATGTTACGCCTCGTGTTTCCGCCTTGGCGGGGTGTGACAGATTGGTATCAGAGCCATTGGTTATAGAAAAGTAGGTGGTTTGGCCTAGACTATAACCTAGGAGTCCTACATATAGTTGCATTTTAGGGCTTAAGTGAATATGTATGTATCTACTACATTTTCTCACTACTTAAAAAGCTTTAATTTTTGCTATTTTTCATTACTGCCATATAATATAATATATATATACTTTTTATTATGGGGATCTAATAGTATATACCATTGTTTGTGTTATTTTAGTCATGTCTCCTCTAGCTCGTGCGTCTCGTGCTAAGTTTTATTGGGGAATCGCCTTCGCAACTGGACTCAAGCATTATACTGATCCAATGACGAAGCTTAGGATGAAGCATACGAACCGTAAAGTTTGAATACCGAAAGGTCTATACCCATGCCGAATAGAATCGAAGTTGACTAAGAAACAAGTAGGAGGAGAATGTATCATAGAGAGGGAGACGACGATGATTTCAAAATATGATACAATCTCTAAATTCCCTGAGTCCCACTCATCTGAAGAAGAAGAACCAACTGAGTAACCTAGACTATTAAATAAGTATGGATTTGTTGATCACCCAGAACTCTAAAGGAATGAATTTTCTCTGCATCGACTGCCCCAAGGAAAAGGCAACATGAATGGTTGGTTGAATGAGGATGAGGATGAACCTCTAAAGTATGAAGCATCTGACAATGAGGTAGAATCGGATCTTGAGTCCACCGCAAGAAGTAAGCCTAAGCATAAGAAGTTGAAGAAGACAACTAAAGCTGTTTTCGACCGCACGTGCCACAACT
>BQNB010184250.1:0-12326 GCA_026074375.1 Tanacetum coccineum
CATGAAGATTTGTATATGCTATTATCCCTTATCAGTATCAAGTTCCGCCCTTCGGTCATGTTTATGTGTCAAGTACAAGCTTATGGTAGCTGTCTAGATTAGAGGTGGCAATTTTAGACCCATTGGTTAAATTTGGGTCTAGTTGGTTAAATATTTTTAAGGGATGGGTCTAAATGGGTCTCTCTTAAATTTATAGATGGGTCTAACATTTTTCTCTTAATATTATAGATGGGTCTAGATGGGTCTCTCTTAAATTTATAGATGGATCTAAATGGGTCTAACATTTTTCCCTTAATATTATAGATTGGTCTAGTTGGGTAAAAATTATAAAGGATTGGTATAGTTGGGTCTCCCTTAATATTTATAGACGGGTCTTGTTAGGTATAACATTTTTCATGATTTCGACCGGTTCGACCATTTTCGACCGACTTCGACCGATTTCAACAGATTTCGACCGTTTTGACCGTTTTCGACCGATTTTGACCGTTTCGACCGTTTTTGACCGATTTTGTTTGTTTTCGACCGATTTCGACTGTTTTTGACCGATTTTGACTGTTTTTGACCGATTTTGACTGTTTTTGACCGATTTCGACTGTTTTTGACCGATTTCGGTCGATTTTGGCCGATTTCGACCGTTTTCATCTGATTTCGACGGTCTTCGACCGATTTTGATCGATTTTGACAGATTTTGACCGATTTTGGCTATTTTTGACCGTTTTTGGCCGATTTCGTCTGATTTCGACCTATTTCGATCGTTTTCAACTGATTTCGACCGATTTCGACCGTTTTCCAACGTTTTTGACGGATTTTGATCGTTTTTGACCGATTTCGCACGTTTTCGAATGTTTTTTAATGGTTTAAACCTTTTTTGTCCGCTTTTGAATGTTATTATACGTTGTTGTCTGTTTTCTTATATTTCTACTGTTTTCGTACGTTTTTATCCATTGTCTTACGTTTTCGTCCGTTTCCTTACCTTTTTGTACGTATTCTTACGTTTTGTCTAAGTTTTCGTCCATTTTCATTCGTTTCGTTTGTTTCATTTGTTTTCTACGCTTAAATACGTTTTTGAACGTTTTTAAATGTTTTATCCGTTTTTATACGTTTTAGTATTTTCATAAATATGTATATAAGCGTATGAAGACATATAAAATCGTATAAAATGCACTAAAACGAACGAAACGTAGAAAACCGAAGAACGGAGATGGACAAGTGTAAACGAACAAAATCGTACAAAATTGAACGAAAACGTACATAAGCGTTTAATAACGTTTAAAAACGAACAAAAACGTTCAAAACCATTCAAAACGTTCAAAACAACTTGAAAACGTATGAGAACGTGACAAAACAAATGAAAAGGGTCAAAACGCACGAAAACAATAAAAAATGATCAAAAACAGACAAAAACCGTCGAAAACGATCAAAATCAGTCGAAATCGGAAGAGACCAATCAAAATCAGGCAAAAACAGTCAAAAATGGTCAAAATCGGTTGAAAACGGACAAAAATGGTCGAAATCGAGCGAAAACGGTCAAAATCGGTCGAAATCATTCAAAATCGATGGAAATCGGTCTAAAAAGGTCAAAAATGGTCAAAATCGGTCAAAATCAATCGAAATCGGTCAAAAATGGACGAAAATGGTCGAAATCAGGCAAAAACGGTCAAAATCAGGCAAAATTGGTCGAAATCGGTCAAAAAACGGCCAAAATTGGTCAAAATCAATCGAAATCGGACAAAAACGGTAGAAAACGGTCAAAAACGGTTGAAATCAACAGAAATCGGTCGAAAACGGTCAAAATTGGTCGAAAACGGCCAAAATTGGTCGAAATCGATCGAAAACGGATGAAAAATGCTATACCCAACAAGACCCATCTATAAATATTAAGGGAGACTCAACTAGACCCATCCCTTAAAAATATTTACCCAACTAGACCCAAACCCATCTAGATCCAAACCCGTCTAGACCCAAACCCGTCTAGACCCAAACCCGTCTAGACCCAAACCCGTCTAGACCCAAACCCGTCTAGACCCAAACCCATCTAGACCCATCTTCCTAAAAGACCCATCTAGACCCAAACCCATCTAGAACCAAACCCATCTAAGACCCATGACCCAACCCAACCCAACCCAACCATTTTGTCACCTCTAGTCTAGATTATGTCTGTGCAATTGAGTGTCTTCACAGAAATATATAAACCCTATCTGAGTGGCTCAAGTGAATTAAAAATCAAACACATTCCCCTGCAAGGTGCTATGTTATATGTCTATGCCTGAAAAATTAATATGAAAACTCTTGTAAAAATCCAAATTTTCTCCACGTCACGATAAATGATCTTATTTTCTCGCTTTGATTGCTTGAGGGCCAACAATAGCTAAGTGTGGAGGGATTTGATAACGCCTAAATTTTACATGTTTTCGGTGGCGTTATTTATTCATATTTTATCATTTCTCGTAAACTTTCGATACTTAATAGCATGATTTGCTTGTAGGTTCACTTGAAGACATCCCGAACTCAAATCAAACAAAGATCGAATACTTATACACTTCGGAAATCAAGATGCAAGAAAAAGATAAAAAGCTAAAAAGTACAATTATGTGTCGCACTTCCCAATTGTGCGCCACACTTCTCCTCAAAGTCAAAGAATTAAAGACTTAGTCAAATTAGTGCATTAACTCCCTAAGTACGCCGCACTTATAAGATTGTGTGCCGCACTTCCTATATGGTTACGAAGAATAAATGAGGTCATAAATACTATTGCTTTAACACCTTAAGTACGCCGCACAAATACTTTTGTGCGCCGCACTTCTTCAATAAACATTAAATTCCCTTCGCATTTAATCACCAAGTACGCCGCATAATTTATCTTGTGCGCCGCACTTCTACCCTGGAATCAGCCTATAAATAGAGCCAAATTCTCACACATTTCATATCAACTCATTCATATAACAATCTCATCTCACACACAATCATTTTCCTTATGATATCCTAAACCCTTCCCAATCATTCTCCAAGCATAAACACCACACTTTTTGAAGAATCAAGATCAAACAACCAAGAACGAAGAAGAACAACATACTAGTTTAAGTGAAATAATGAAGTTTCTTGTTGAATCAAGTTATGTTATGAACTACTTAGCCATGAGAGGCTAATTCTCTCATGACTACTCGATGAAGTTATAATAATGAATAAGTGTTTGGTATGATTGTGATCTCATTAATCTCAAGCTTATGTTGCACCCCTATTATATCTTATCTTGTCGGTTTTGCTTATCAACTTAGATTATATAATCATATCGGTATAGGTCGAAAGACCCGTTATGATCTATGTGGTTTTAAAAATTTGTCTATGATATTTATCGTCTGTGTCGAGAAATCCACTTTCGTAAACTGATAAACAAAATAAGTTTTGATATAATAAGTTATCTGGATCATTTGAGTGACACATCTGGTCTAGCCAACTAAATATAAGTCTTAAGTTAATTAAGTTAATTGGTAAAAACATTTTCTGACGAGAAATCCTTTTATAAGTTAAAGTTCCATCTTCGAGGTCTTAATCATTACCACTACTTATAAATTATTTTCAACTATCCGAGTAGTCATCTTTATTATCACTGGTAAAACAAAAGTTATTTTCAAAGTTGTTAAAGTCTATTTTTGTAACCTTTGCCCTTTTTGTGTTCTGATTATTTCATTTTTAGTCCTTCAACTATTTGACGTTTGTCAGTTTATTCAGAAATTGTACCGTGTTGACAGTGGCGATTTTATGAGAATTGTGGTAATTGATGGTTTATTGTGAATAATAGTCCTTTTTAGAGGTTATTATTATGTTAGTTAAGTTCCGGGTGGTTGACCCGTGAAATTTGAGAAATGCCGAAAAACGAGTCCTGACACGTCCGTTAATGTCCAAATGAGTTTTGAAGGGTTAAAGTGTAAATATGTCGTGTAAATACTCTAAGTTATTGGGAAAGTATTTTTAAGATGAATAAAGATACTAATTAACTTTGGAAAATATTTTACGATCGAGTTTTATGAGTTTTAAGTGAACCATACACGAAGAGAAGAACCCGACACCCCATAGGATGTCATCCGCGGTTCAAACCAAATGGGGGGACATCAAGGTATGATTTTAGCATTTATGTCTAAGGTTGGTACATTTAAAATATCCTTTTCCTCATTTTGAAAACACATAGTTCATTTCACACAAAAAAATGTTCTCTCTTCTCTCCCTTGTTGGTTCGTCCGAGCTCCACAACACACAAACACATAAATCTTTCAACTTTGATCAAGAACATGGTGGTTTAGAGTGTTTCCGGGTTGATTCTAGTGTTCGGGTATTGATAAAAACTACGTTTGGGTAGTCGGTTCGTGTTCATCTCGCTTTTGAAACCCTCTTTTCTTGTAAGTTTCTAAATTTAAATTTTGTTTGTCCTTTTGGGTTTATATTGATGCATAGATGTTAGTTGTACAAGTTGATCGTCGTAAAAATCGATTTTTGGAAACGAAACGGATAAAAGGATGTGTTTGGTTTGCGTCAGATATAAAAAGGAATAAAAGGGTTTTGTAGTTTTGATGTTGTGGTCGTGATGGTTGAAAAACATATATTGCTAGATAAGTTATTTTGTATAATAGCTTGTATAACTTATTTTGTGGGCTTTTCGTGGCTTATTTTGAGCTTATATGCTCGCGGCTTATTTAAGAAATACAAGAGATGTGTTTTTGGTTATTTGCTTTATATTGCGTATATTCGCGGACTATTTTTGTGGCTTACGGTGTTAACCGAATATGTATCGTAGCTTATTAAGCTTATTTTAAAGCTTATGGACTAGTTTTTTTTTGAGCTTTTAGACTCACGGCCCATTAAGCACAAATAAGCCGTGGCTTATTTGTTGGCTTATTGTGGTCCGGGTTATTTTCTACTTATTAGTATGAGCTTATGTATATAAATGGGCCTTGATTTTGGGCTTGGATCATATTTTAGATGTATAAATACCTTAATGGACCCTTATTGGGCCTTAAAGCCCAATAAGCAATATTTAGTCGTTTTAAGAGTTTGTGACGGACTTTTGAAAGTGAAATGTATTTACGAAGTGATATTGAACGTTATTTTGGGAAAAACGTTTTAGTAAACGTTAAAGATTGAGATTTTAGAATTTTGTCGGAAAAGTGTCGAAAGTATGAAAAATGTTTGAAATAAAAGTTAAAAACCTTGGAAAACGTCATATAAATGTACGGGTCATGTCGAAATTTCGTAAAAAGTTTAAACTTAAATTTTTTACTTAAGAACATGATTTTTGTTTTTAAATAAGTAAAATATTATTTAATTATTTTATTTATTTAATAAATTCACTAAAAGACGAAAAATGTAATTTTTCTCGAAACTTCTGGGTATATGTTTTTTGATATGAGTAAACGTTTCATTTTCAACCATATTATAATTATTTTTACGGTAACTAAGGTTAACCCAGTATGGACTGTATCTGGATATATATATATATATATATATATATATATATATCATAGTAATTATATATATGATAGATATCTTTATATAATATATAAAATATATAAAATATGTCTGCGTATGTAAATATTATTTTATTATAATAGCTTACTATGTTTACCTTATCTATCTTTTTTAAAATAGTATAACTTATGTAACGAGAGAACATCGTAGCGATAAGAAATTTTTGGATGAGACGTCAACCATCACACCACAAATTGTTACTGGTAATTGAACAACGCATATAACCTCTATCAATCAAATGAAGACTGTTTTGAAATGAAATGATTAAAATGGGAACATTAACCGACTAGGTCGTGCGCGGACGTTGTTGCATTTGCTTGTGTGGATTGAGATTTTGGTTGCTTAAGACTGTGCTTAGGTGAGTTCTCGTAGCCCCTTTTTTTATTGTTTTTCGTTGGGGGAAAATGATACTCAAATGTGTTTTGAACTGTGCAAAACGTGATTTTGTTTTTGGGATAATTATGTGCTTATGATTGCTATGTGAATATATGTGATGTAATTTTACTTGCATGTACTATGTTTGGCATGTCAAGGGTTGATTTTACTTGCGTGTACTGTGTTTGGCACGACAAGTGCGGCTGCTACCCCTATGACAGCTGCTGCTGTTGAGCAACTAATCGAAGCAAGAGTGTCTGCGACACTTGCTAATCATGAAACTCTTCGAAATAGCACTAATGGTCATGGCGACGGAAGCCACAATTCTGAAACTGGAATTAGAGGAACTGTACGCACTCCTCGTGAGTGTATATACAAGGATTTTCTAAATTGCAAGCCCCTTACTTTTAAGGGTACTGAAGGAGTGGTTGTGCTATCACAATGGTTCGAGAAGATGGAATCATCGTTCCATATCAACAACTGTGCTGTGGAGAACCATGTTAAGTTTGCTACATGCACTTTCCTTGGAAATGCTCTAACATGGTGGAACTCCCACAGGAAGACTGTCACTCAGGATATCGCCTATGCTATGGACTAGAAGGCACTAAAGAAGATGATGACAGTCAAATACTGCCCAAGGGGTGAAATTAAGAAGTTAGAAATTGAGCTCTGGAACCTAAAAGTAAAAGGTACTAATGTCGCAAGGTATGTGACAACCGTGGCTTGAGTAGGTTGGTCAAACCGTAGTGTTGACCTAAATATCTATTCTATAAGTATGGTTTATGGGTATGTGTGTTTCTATGTGTTCTATGTGTGTTTTATAAGGATTTGAGAATCAACCTAGTGAGTGTGAGAGTCTTATTGAGGTGTGATTATGATGGAGTTTGCATGAGTGCATTTCATTCACTTTTGAGTGACATGTAAATGACTTGTGAATTTTAAGCGTTTATGTATTTTGTGTGTATGTATTTATGTGTAAGTATTTACGTATTCATATCATTAGGTTTTAGAGTTTTAAAAGTTAGTAATATAGTTAGAAAATGTAAAATTATTTAATTTGGTAGTTTTAGGGTTTTAAAAATGTTAGGTTGTTTTAAGGTTTTAAAATGAAAGTTTTGCGAATTAGACGTTTGGTAAAGGTTAAGGCTTTAATAAAATTTGTAAACTTTAGGGATTTAATAGTAAATAAGTTTTATAAAAAAAAGAAAAAAAATTATGTATGTGTGTGTGGTTCGACCGACAAGAGAGAAGGGAAGGGAAAAGGAAAGCCCAACCCAACTAGAACTTGTTCACCAAGAAATCCAATGCTTATATAAACAAACCCTTGGTAAAAAAATAGTTTTTCTCCTCCTCCTTGTGTGTAGTCGATCGGCCGAGCCCCCCCCCCCCCCAGAGAAGAAAACCCCAAAAATTTTAGGGTTTAAGGTAATTATCTAATTCCTTGTTTATTCTTAGTTATTATTTTAATTAATGTAATCTAAGCATGATGGATTAGGTTTAATCATGAAAATAAATTAGGGTTTTGATTTTCTGGAAGTTTATGATTTAATGATGTTGTTTGATCATTAGTTCAAGTGGTTACGTGATTTGATCATGCGTTTAGGTCTAGATCATCCGAATTAGTTGTTTAATTCACTACAGAAAATTAGGCAGTTTTGTTTCGATCATAACTAATTCAAACATTGTCCAACAAACGTGTATGAATAGAGAAAATTTTAGTTCAGAGAGTATACTTTCCAACAAGGTAAGATTCGAAAGTTTTATGGTCGGGAAGTCTGTCAAAAGTCGTTTACAAAATTAGTGCGCAAACTGTGACGAATTTCAGTTTTGGTTTTGAATTTTCTAAAAATACTTAGACATCAAAGTAAGGCTTGTGAGTCTCATGGAAGTTAGTTTATATGTTGTGTGTGACCTCTGAATTTTTTCTAAGCATGTCATGAAGTTTAAAGTGGTCATCTAGCATCATACTTTTAGGGTGTCAGTTTCTAGTCGAATTCTAGACACTTTGGGTTAATGAATTTCTAAAGGGTATTTGTAAAAGGGTAATAGCTTTGGGTGAGCTAACCGAGGTTCATAAGACATATATGTAGCATGGTGAATTTTGGTTAGAATTATGGGAGTGTTTAAGTGGTGCGTTTAGGGCGTGCAAGTGAGAGTAAAATTCTGCTCAAAATCAGAAAATTTAAAGTGTAGTATTGAAGTATAAATGGCGTATATAAGAGTTGAAAAATGTTTAAAACAAGTGTAGAACTATGGTAGATAGCTTAGATATCCATCATTGTTGAGGTTACATCATATTGGGTTGAAGACCTAATTAATGGTAACTTATTGTGTGCTTATTTGTTTAGATCATTCGTGAAGTTGTTTGTGAAGCTTTTGTTGGAATCTTTTGGAAAGCTAAGCAAAAGTGAGTTTCATAGCCCATTTTTCTCATGTTATTTTGGGGTGAGAATGATGCTTGTTGTCGTGTTAAATTGTTTTTAAGCTTGATGTGGTTATGTGTATTGGATCGTGGGCATGTTCTGTCCTGTTGCGTTATGATATGATATGTTTGGTATTGTGGATCCCAATATGCAAAATGAGGTTTGGCGGTGATAAGACTGCATGAGCTAATATGAGGCCATGTAGCGCACATATGAATTTGGTGTGATTGTGGATCGTGGGCACGTTCCGTCCCGTTATGGTTATTTTGTGGCATGAATTGTTTTGGTAATTATAGCAGCTAATTAAAAGTTTTTGGATATTATTGTATGTCGTAAACCTATGATTCTCGCTCAACTTTATGTTGACGTTTTAAGCATCATTTTCAGGTGAGCTTAATGGTGCTAAGATAGAGCGAAGTGGCTAGAAGAGACCGTAGGATGCTTGGAGTTTATTTATGCTTTCTGTTTTGAATAATTGCGTTTGCATGAATTGTTTGGATTATGTTTTGCATGTCATTTATTGACGAGACCTCTTTCTCATTAATAAAGACACCATTAGGTTTTGGGTATTGTTATGACACTTTGTGTCTTTGCTTTACTTTAGTTTTCATTTTAGTATTTTCTATATAGACACCATGTGTTGTGATGATATCCATTCTTATTTACGCCTCGCTTTCCGCCTTGGCGGGGTGTGACAGATTGGTATCAGAGCCTTTAGTTATAGAGAACTAGGTGGTTGAGCCTAGACTATAGCTTAAGGGTCCCTCATATAGTTGCATTTTAGGGCATAAGTGTTTGTGTACGTATATACCGTATGTTCCCGCTACCTAAAAGCTTTGAAATTCTTTCTATTTTGAATTACTACTATATAATATGAAATATATACTTTTTCATTATGGGGATTTAATAGTATATACCACTTTGTTATTGTTTTAGTCATGTCTTCCCCTACCCCTAGGAGATATCATTGGAAGATTGTTTACCTCACTAGACCCGCGGAGTTGGGTGACTTTTGAGAGAGAAAAATCAAACCCAAGCGAGGCCCAACATAAGTTTATTTCATTTTCTACCTCGATGCGTTGCTATAATCGAGGATTGCTTTTATATTTTGGGTCACGATGTGACTTCTGTTTCGTTTGGTCGATTGGGATTTTATGGTTTGTTAGATGGATTATCATGTTTGAGTTGTATTTGGATTATTATTAAATGCTATGTGGTAGACGTGTGTTATTATTGAGATGTGTGGTCTTGGAAGTAAGTACACGTGTGAAAAAGGTGCAATTATAATTATGGTCGTGAATATAATTATAAAGGCAACACACACGTAGACTTGTGACTTTGATTGCATTGATCATTGTTGCTTGTATGTATTATGTAAGGATGTAAGTCTGGATAGTTATGTAGATGGTAGTGTAAATGTGATGTGAGATCCTGTTGAGGATGGTTGTATGGTTAGAGAATTCCTCTCTTAACCAATTAGGCGATTATATTAGGTTGGGTTGCGTAGATGGTAAGGTTCCCTTTCATCTATCATTTGCGGATACATCGGATACCTGTTGGTATTTTCGTCGCGATTCTTAAGTTGGTTCGTTAGCTCGTTGTTCGTTGAGATGTCTAACGCTCGTGTTGGTATTCTAGGGTGTTATCATAGAACTGGCGTTCTATGTTCTCCGTCCGGTGTTTTGATTGTTTTCCTTTGTCTAAAGGAGACGATACTTTTTGGTTTGGTTCTAAGACCATTGGTATGGATGAGTCCTTATGGTTTGTTTGGTTTGCAAGAGTTCTTGTCGTGTTCGTTTTCAAGTAAATTAATATTCTGGTATTGGAAATTCTTAAGGTATTTTAGAGTCTATTTTGCTATCATGATGTTTTTGTTGTTGTGAGTCATAAATTCTATTTGAAAGTAAGTTTGTTGTAGTCGATACCATATTATTTACGTGTTAAAAACTTCTTTTAAAAATAAATTATATAAATAAAATGCAACACATTTTTTTTCTTTTCAAAATCATCTTTTGATTTCTTTTATGAAAACCATAATTAAAATAAGTGTATGAAAATTTTATTTAAATTTATTTGTACACTTAAAATTATTTGCATTATTAACTAAGGTGATTATATTGTTTTAAAATGATTGGTTAAGGTTATGAGGGAAAGTTTCCTTGGGTAAAAATCGGTTTTGGTACAAAGGTTCTTAATCTTTTAATTAATGGGTCGTGGTACGTGGTATTATTCATTGGGGGTGTTTCTAGCAATCGTTGATGCGTTTGTTAGGTCGGAGGTTTGTTCTTTTTGTCGACGTTTACATTCGGTTGATTTTTTTTCTTTTCTTTTTGGAATCGTGTGATTTTTGGGTCCATACCAATTGGTGCATGTGAAGTTTGAAATTTCCTCATGGCGTGGTGCTAGAGTTGATGTTAGGACGTATCTTCTGGGTGGTACGATTGATGGTATCTAAGCGAGTGGAATTATTCGCGATCCCAAGTTGGAATAGAGAGTTCTCGTTTTACTTTTGATTTAGTACCTCTTAGTTATGAGAGTGTTGATGTAGTCGTAGGAGAGAATTGGTTGTTGAGACATAAGGCTGAGATGGTATGCCACGAGAAGGTAGTTAAAATGCCTTGGTAATTTGGAGAGTGCTTAAGGTTCGTAGAAAAACGAACTAAAGAGGATACGAGGTCTCGTAGGAGTACCAAGGAAGATGAGTTGAGATTATGTGATACCTTTGTAGTACGTGAGCCCTCTAAAGTGTTGCTAAGGAATTAGTAGGTTTTACCCCTCGTCGTAGAATAGGATTTCGTATGGAATTAGTACAAGGAGCGATGCCGATTTGCGAAGGCTCGTGTCGTTTGACGTCTTTAAAAAGGCAAGAGGTGTGGAATGATTGCAGGAGTTGCAAGGTGAGGGTTGGTTTGAATGGTAACTTGTTGAGGGAAGCGTGTTTTGCTTGGTAGGAAGAAAGGTAGGTAGTTTAGAATGTGCATAGATTATCTCGAGAAGAATGAGATAGAAAATTCGTATGTAATGTCACCAATAGAGGGTGCACGGGGATAACGTAGCCAAGACTGTTTTTAGGATGCGTAATAGACACGTTGAAGTTTACGGCTATGCCTTTTGGGTCAACTAATGCACCAGCGGTTTTCATGGAGTTAATGAGCTGGGTGTGCATGGCCGTATATAGTCAAGCTAGTTAACGTATATATACAGACGATATTTTAAACCGACCCGAAGTCTAAGGAGGAGTACGAGTCGCACGTAAAGATGATCGTGGAGTCACTGAAGGAAGAGAAGATGTATGTGAAGTTTTCCAACAACGTGGAAGTGGAGCAAAGAGGAAGCTATCTAGATGTGGAAGGAATCAAATAGGTAATGAGCCGATCTTGGCATTGCCAGAAGGAGCAGACGATTTCGTAGTATATTATGACGCGCGAAGCAAGGATTTGAAAGCATGCTTGGAAAAAGGGAGAAGGTGATTGCTTGTACGTCGCGACAACTAAAGGTTCTTATGAAGGATTGCATGACTAACGTGGTAGGTTTTGCCTTATAATGCTAGAGGCATTAAGTGAACGAGACATGGAGAGTAATCTATATGGATCATGTCTCCAACACACTTTCAATCGGAAGGATTGAACATGAGGCAAAGATGATGGATGGATGTTGATATGTGAGAAATCACATATCCTTATTATATCCAAAATGGCCCTTAAATGATCAAAATGTGCAAAAATATGCTTGTATTTGTGTATTTTGTTGTTTGTGAATGTGTAGGTACGGATAGTGCAAAAATCACAAGAAAACGGTCAAAGCCGGACAAACACGGACACGGGAACAAAAAGAGTGCAAAAGAGCCAGAAGATTGCTATCAATGGTCAACAAAGTCAACCCTTGGTCAACATTGCACAAAAAGACAAAATACCCAAAATAGCCAAAATGCCCTAAATGTTAAACCTAATTTCACCAAAAGTCCCTAAGCCCTAACATCGTTATCTTTTTATATTATAAGAGATAACG